>PVKA01041820.1:0-17866 GCA_004027165.1 Ctenomys sociabilis
AAAAAAAAAAAAAAAAAAAAAAAAAAAAAAAAAAAAAAAAAAAAAAAAAAAAAAAAAAAAAAAAAAAAAAAAAAAAAAAAAAAAAAAAAAAAAAAAAAAAAAAAAAAAAAAAAAAAAAAAAAAAAAAAAAAAAAAAAAAAAAAAAAAAAAAAAAAAAAAAAAAAAAAAAAGAAGAAGAAGAAGAAAAAAGAAAGAGAAAAGGAAGAAAGAAACAGAGAAAGAAAAAAAGAAAGAAAGAAAGAATATTGTTTGGACAATTAAATGCCTATATTAAAGATAACAATATTCAATGTATTAATGGCTGTTACCCTCGTGTGTGTGTGTGTGTGTGTGTGTGTGTGTGTGTGTGTGTCTTTTTGAGACAAGGTCAATGCCCGATGGTCTTGAGCTCCCTTTGTAGCCCCAGGCTGGTCTACAATTTACAATTCTGCCTCTGTCTCCTGAGCACTGGGATTACAAGCATGCACCATCACACCCAGATGTTACCCTTTTCTTGTTTTTTGAAATATTTTTGGTTTTTTTTTCTCTTCAAAATAATAAAATAGAGATGGCTCAGTGGAATAAGCACTTCCCTGGCAAGTGTAAGGGCCTGAGTTCAATCCCCAGTTCCACCAAAAAAAATAATAAAATAAGCGCTGAGGAGATAGCTCAGTGGTCTAAGCACCTGGCCAGCAAGTGTAAGGACCTAGGTGGGATCCCCAGTACTGCACGCCACGCCACCTCCCTACTCCCCCACTCCCCACCCCCCCCCAACACCAGCCACTGGATCCCAGCACTGGAGAGGCTGAGACGGGAGGACCACTACAAATCCAAGCTGCATAGGGAGACCCTGTACCAAATACATAAAAAAAAGCAAAATAGTAAAGGCATAAATGAATCCAAATGAAAAAACAAAGATGGAGGCAATGTTGGCTACAAGCCAATTAAAAAAACATATCGTGTAGTTTTGCTTATTAACATATTTGGTACAAGGTCTCACTATGCAGCTCAGACTTGTAGTAATCCTCCTGTCTCAGCCTCCCCAGCACTGGCATTACAGGAGTGCACCACCATGCCTGGTTTTGGTGGCTGGTACAGGGAGGGGCTGGAACTTCATGTGGTACTGGGGATTGAGCCTGGGTCCCTGTGCTTGCCATTAGACACTTAGGTGGAGCAATCTCCTCAGCCCTGATGATTAATTTTATGTGGAAAAATAGGGTATTTGAAATATTCTTGCTGGGTGTAATGATACACATCTGGAATCCCAGCACTGGGGAGGCTGAGGCAGGAGGATCATTGTGAGTTGGAGACAGCCTGGACTACGAAAGTGAGCTCAACACCAACCTGAATTGCAATGCAACCCTGTGTCAAAAAGACCAAAAAGAAGGAGGAGGAGGAAGAGGAGGAGGAGGAGGAGGAGAAGGAGGAGAGGAGGAAGAGGAGGGGGAGGAGGAAGAGGAGGAGGAGGAAGAGAGGGAGAGAAGGAAGAAGAGGGGGGAGGAGGTAGAAGAGGAGGGGGGAGGAGGAGGAAGAAGAAGAGGAGAAGGAGAAGAGGAGGAGGAGGAAGAAGAGGAGGAGGAAGAGAAGGAGAAGAAGAGGAGGAAGAGGAGGAGGAGGAGAAATAAAAAAGATGGGAGCTGGAGGTGCAGCTAAAATGGTAGAGTCACTGCCACTTGGTTTAGTCCCCAGCACCAAAACAAGGTGTTTGGGGTTTTGTTTTGTTTTGTTTTTTACTTTTGAAACAGGGTCTCATTATGTGGTTCAGGCTGGTTTTCAGCTCCTGGCAATCCTCCTGCCTCAGCCTTCCCAAGTGTTGGGATTACAGGTGTGCACAGCCATGCCCGGCTAAAACATTTTTTAAAGTATAATAATTATTATTGTAGGTATCAGAAAAAGAAAAGAGGTGAATTTTCATCTTGTTTCTTTCAGTGCTAGTATCATATGCAAGGGCTCAGGCCCCAAGCTTGCTAGGTAAGGAACCTACCTCACAGCTACAACCCCAGGCAGTTCCTATTTTGGAGACCAGGTTATACAGACTGAAGTTATTGAACACAGGGACCTCCTGCTGTGGGGAAAAGAGCTTATGCCTGGTGCTCTAAAGTCGAGATAACCACTGCTGAGGCAGCCTGACACTCTCCATTCCAGAGCAATAAAGCTGCCAACCTTAGAGATCAAACAGTTCTCTTTATTGGCAGAATTTTCTGCTTGGAGAAGTCTTTGAACTGACTTCCCGAGGTCCTTCTCAGTTCCCACCTACCTCAGTATCCTCTTTGTTTGAAAACCAAATAGATATGGCCTATCCAGAGAAATTACGGTCTCTACTCCCAGGATATCATGGCATTTATGTCTGAGTCCCAAACATCACACTACTGACCTCTTTTATTTAAGCCACTCATTGGCCAATCGTGCTAGGAGACTGGGGCTGGGCCAAGTCCCTGATGGTCTGCATTCTCTCTGTCTCTCTCTGTGTATCTGCCTCTCTCTCTCTCTCTCTCTCTCTCTCTCTCTCTCTCTCTCCCCCTCCCCCTTCTCTCTCTCTTTCTTTCTCTCTCTCTCATGACTTTGCATTGAAATCAATCCCCAGACTAGTTTTGCTTTTGAGAAAGGTTATCCCTAAATTGCTAAATCACCCAGACTGAGCTCAGCCTCTCAGTCCTACCCTTTTGTTTTTTGGGACAGGTTCTCATTATGTAGCTCCAGCTAGCCCGGACCTCACTACATAGCCCAGGCTGGCCTGGAACTTGAAGTAATCTCCCTGCCTCAGTCTCCTCAGTACTACGATCATAGGTTTGAACCTGACTTTTTTTTTTTTAAAGAATCAAATTAGCAAGGATTAGCAATTTCTGGTACAATTAAAGTCAAATGCATTTTAATGTCAGTTTATGCTGTAGTTATTCTCCAGCTTAAATTGGTGTGGACACCACCCACACCAGGCACCTCCTCACATTGTGGGAGCCACCGTTCTACCCACTAGTAGCATTAGCTGAAATACCTTTGGGTCTGAGCACCCTCACTCTTGGGCAGCACTGTAAGTCAGACCCTTCACGCAGCTCTTATTTAGCGTTGTGTCCCGAGGGCCTGGATTGTCCTTTCTTCATCCTAGGGAAGAATGAGCTCAGCTCCAGAGAGGTCAGGAGAACACTCCTAGGAGCAAACGCAAAAATGCCTAAGGCAGCGGTAAATGAACTAGGATTTTAAAATTCCTGATAAGTACTTGGCTGCCTTCTTCTGCCTGATGGGGTCTGGGAGTCAGGAATTACGCAATTCCCTCGCATTTTTGCTCCAGCTGTCCACCAAGGCTGGGAAGGTGGGGAGGTCACTCTTCATTAAACTCTTTGGCCTTTTGCCAGGTGAGTCCAGTTAATCCTCCCGGCAAATAGATCTCCACTGCCCGCGAGTGCGCGCGTGTGCGCGCACACACACACACACACACACACACACACACACACACACACACACACAGTTCCTTACTGGGTAAGAAACTTTTGCAAATTCACACACTTCCAGTAAGAGGCAGAGCTGGGCTTCAAACTCCAGTTTTTTATGTCTGAGTTCACGTGCCTCAATGACATGATGAAAATGGGAATTTGGAGAGCTTTGTGGCTCTAGGTTTCTTTTGCCACCAAATCAAAATGTAATGCTGCTAAAAAAAAAATCCCAGGATCTCAAGCTATTACCCTATCGACTTCCTTTTGCCCAGTAAAGGTCTGCCTTGTCTCCTCAGCCCCTCCGTGGAGCCGCAGCGGACTCCTGCCTGCCTTCTCTGTGAGTTCCATCCAACTGGCCATCATTTTGCATTGCATCATCCTGTCACGCTAGAGCAGGGGCCAAATGTGAGCAATTGGAGCCCAACACCACAGAAAAGGCCAGCAAGTGACATAGCCCTCTGGTTTCTTAATGGCTCATCTGATGCAATCATTAATAGTGGATAAATTATCTACCATTCTTTTCACTCCCAGCATAGCCTATTCCACACAAAAACAAAATCTTTTCCAATAATATTTTTGTCAGTAAATTTAAAGATTTCATTTATCTACTTTTTGGTTTGTTTATGTAGGGTTGTTTGGAAACAGGGTCCTGCTCTAGAACCCTGCATATAGATAGCCCAGGCAGGCCTTAAATCGGAGATCCTCCTGCTTGGCTTTCCGAGCGCTGGGATCAGAGGTGTGCCTCACCATCCCTGACTCCAAAGCATGCTTCCACATGTGAAATGTGGTAGAAAATAATAACTAAGTAAAACATCAGATTGAGAGATAGGAGAAGTGGCAAGGAGCTGAAATCCAAATGATTCAGTCAATGAAAAGGAAGTAAATGAAGCTACAATAGAATGGAGCCATGTGAGGGTTTTTCTTAAGTGACAAGTAGTTACTTTGACCAGTACTGTACAAGTCCCAGAACTTAATGCTCTTCAAGTCTCTGAAACGTAGTTTGAAGGGAGCTGCATTAATGCTATCTTGTTTCAATAAGTTCTGAGATTTGGACTCACTTATCAGAGTAAATATGGATAAGAGAAGTGGGGAAGGGAGAAGCTTGAGACTATGTTGCCAAGATTTTCTTTTTGTAGCAAATGGCTCTTCAAGAAGGAAGAGCTCAATCTCTTATCTTTTTAAATCTTACAGTATCATATTTCTCCTCAAATTTATATTGGACTCTCTCCAGTACTGAAACCATAACCTTTCCTACTTCATTTTTCTTGACTGCCCTGTTGTAGATAGGAATTTTTGTTTTTTGTCTTTTTCGACACAGGGTCTCACTATGCAGTTCAGACTGGCCTTGAGCTCACTTTGTAGCCCAGGCTGGTCTCAAACTCCCAACAATCCTTCTGCCTCAGCCTCCTGAGTGCCAGGATTACAGGCATGCACCACCGCACCCAGATGAATTTTGGTTTTTAATTACAACTCTTTTGTAATTAAGGTTTATTTTTTAAGTTTATTTTTATCAAAACATCCCATGTAATCAATTTAAGGAGACAAATAATACTAAAAAGACTTATCCCAAAAGCAATTACAGTTTGATATCCTCCACTCCCACCCCATCAAACATTTCCTATCACTTAGCAACTACTCAATTTGTTAAATATGTTCTCTGACCACCCAACCTTCCCTCTCCTTTCTCCCTCTCTTCCTGTCTCTACTGCTGGGGATCCAACCCAAGACCTCAAACAAGGTAAGCATGAACTTTCCCATTGAGTTACAACTCCAGCCCCATCACCACGTGTTTCAAACAAATACGTGTAGTATCTCTTTTGTCATATCGCAATTTTCCTAAGTTAGACAATTTTGAAAAACTTAACAATGTGAATTAGCTATTTATCTGGTTGAGTCTATTATTATTCAAAATAGAGGTAATAAGTTCATATAGTCTTCAAAATACAAAAGTCTAAGATTAGGGATGTAGTTCAGTCACATGCTTAGCGTGTGCGAAGGTCTTGGTTCAATACCCAGTACTGGCAACCCCTCCCCCACGAAAAAAAAATACAAAAGCTACATTATCAGCACACAGCATATCATTCTGAACGATAATGTTTTTGGAAGTGAAAACTCCAAAAATATAATGCATTTGCCTAATGATATAATAGGATCATATTTAATCAAGAAACAAATTCAAGGGCCAGTGAGATAGCTTAGGAGACTTGCTTAGGCAAGTGCAGGGATTAAGGTTCAATCCCTGGCACTGCAAACCTTGCCAGTCCCTTCCCCTGGTTGTGGTGACGGAGCTGGTGACGGAGTCCAGGTGTGGTGTCGCAGGCTGTAATCCCAGCGATGGGGAGGTTGAAACCAGGAGGATCACTATGAGTCTGAACTGCCTAGTGAGACCCTGCACAGAAGAGTGAAGAGGGGAGGGGAGGGGAAGAGAGGAGAGGGGAGGGGAGGGGAGGGAGGGGAGGGGAAGGGAGGGGAAAGAAACAAATTTAAGCAGGAAAGAACTTACTGAGATGTGCATTTGTGTTGTCATAAACCATTACAACATTACAAAATTACCCAAAGTGTTTAAGCAATCTCTATAAATCTGCTGTTGCCATGCCTAATTCAGGAAGGAGAGAACACAGATGTAAGACAGGAAAGAACAAATATAGGCCAGAACCCATCAAGGCCAACTGAAATGATGTCTGTTCTCACTGCCTCCGACCTTGGTGAGATGGATATCCTGCAGGAGCTATACCTAGGCCAGGACTTGAAAAGGATCTAGGTAAAGGTAGAGCAGTTGCCAGTGAAGTAATCCAGTAGGTAATAAATAACACGAATCACGAAATGGTCAGGGCTTCTCTTCTGGGACCCAAGTTGGCATATAAGAATGTCTCTTATGGCCCACCATAACTCAAAAAGCTCAAGAATGGAATTCTGGGAATTGTAGTTCAAACTACCCAAATGAGCACGCAGAGCCTTCTTTTTTTGCAACTCTATTCTTGAGGTTTGTCAAACTACTGCTTGAGATTCTTGAGAACAGGAGAATGCACTCTGCCCATGCGCAGAAACAGGGAAGGGACGCTCAGAGTAATCTGCATCCCTGAAAGGAGCCTCAGGGCTTCTTATCTTCCCCAAGCTCATCCCTGAGCTGGGCACCAGACTTGGCCCAGTGCTTGAAGATAGAAAAAAAAAAAAAAAAAAAAAAAAAAAATTGATTCATCCCAGGACAAAAACAAATCCTTATTGCTTATGCTTGGGAAGAAGGTGGTGATCTGAGGCTAGGAGAAAGGGGTAGGTCAGAGGAGTGTGGGCTAGAGAGCCACACTGTCTCCCTGCTGGGCCAGTGGGCCCGGGCGTCATGCCAGCATGCTACTGTCGCCTTCCACGAGGCCCTCCTGAAACTGGAATGACAGGTGTGGCCTCTGCCTTAGCTGCCTGCCCCCGGATCTGCCATGGAGCCTCTGCAGGAACCTACACAGAGCTGTTCCTGATGTCCCACTATTCTTGTACAAGCAGCGACGCCGCAACGCCATGTTCTGTCACTCAGCTTTGCTTCTGACACCTCCGTTTCCTTCTTCCCGTTTCTCCTTGAATGTGTGTTTCCGTAAGGTGTGTGCCATAAACCTCAAGTTATGCACCATTGTATATTGTTTTCACTTTGGGGTGAGGATTGAGTTTCAGTATTTTGGATCTAGTTTTCAATCAAGTGTACTGTCAAGCATTAACAGCACAAATGACGGGTTAACTTTATAGTAGGAAATCATAGTAGGGGGCACAGGGTCAGCAAACGTGTGTGTGTGTGTGTGTGTGTGTGTGTGTGTGTGTGTGGCTCGGCCTGCCCTAGGGGTGGGGCTGGTGGATGTGGTGCCAGGGATTGAACCTCCTGGTCCCTGTGGTTGCCAAAGATTGCCTAAGCAGGCACTTTAGACCACTGACTATGTCACCAGCCACTTCAAATATTTTTTTGAGGATGATATTTTTAACCATTATATGCTAAACATTTCTGCTTCTACAATGCATAGCCATAGCTAACTGGATGCTATTGAGGGCTGAATTGTTCTCCTATGGCAAATATGTTGGGTTAAATTATAACCTTGCCCAAAACTGAAGAAAGGCCGGGCGTGGTGGTGCATGCCTGTAATCCCAGCACTGTGGAGGCTGAGGCAGGAGGATTGTTGTGAGTTAAGAGACCAGCCTGAACTGTATAGTGAGACCCTGTCTCAAAAAGACAAAAAAAAAAAAAAAAAAAAAAAAAAAAAAAAAAAAAAAAAACCTGAAGAAAGGAGAGGGAGAGTCTCTGCCTCTGATAGCCCTACCTCCACCTCCTTCTCTTGAAACTTCTGGGTTTGTTGTCTGTTTGTTTGACACAGGATCTCACACTATATAGTTCAGATTGGCCTGGAACTCACAGCAATTCTCCTGCCTCAGCCTTCCAGGTGCTGATATTACAGCCTGTGCCACTGTTGAAGGCAGCTAAATTACATTGAAATATTACAAGCAGTCGGACAGGGCCAGGCCCTCAAGGAGGCAGTACGGAAGATAAGATGTGCTGCAGTTGTGAGAGAGACAGATGTTCCTGCTGTGGGACCTAGAGACCAAAGAGACCAAAGATCAAAGAAATGCTGACCTGCCCAAAGATAAGCATCTGGGATGGATCATCACCTTGAGGAAGCCTGGAAGAGTCCTTAATCCAACTGCTACTGGCTGGGACCCGATACACTCCTGCGGTATATTCATGCCTGCTTGCTACGTGACTCGCCTTCCCATTCAATCCTGGATCTAATCAATTTTACCTGAGCAATCTCAGGTTGACCATAGTTTTGTCCCACTTCATGCCCACCTAAGTAAGTTCCCATGTTCTCCATCTTAGACCCATCTCGCCACATGGTTTCACTCTATAAAAGTCCCTGGAAGAGACAGCTTCCCGGGGACCACCTACTCCTGTCCCCTTTCTGTCCCTCTCTCGGATAGGAGCTTTCTTTCCCCCCAATAAATATTCTGCTCAGAACCTCCATTTGTTCCTAAAATTCATTCTTTGGTTTTAGAGAACACGAACTTGTCCCAGGTACCCTTCAGGTTGGGAGTTTCATTCCCTTAAATCACCACTACACTCAGCTAACCTCTGCCTTTTTTTTTTTTTTTAAACCCTGCTTTTGAAAGTAGATCTTTTTCACTGATGCTGGACACTATAGAAATCTGTCCCCGGGTCAGCAGGGACCACTGCATCTATCTTCATGAGTTGGTCTTCATTGTTTATTTTTCCATTCTGTGGTTTAGCTCAGAACTCATAGTCTCATCCAAGCTAAAATGAAATCAAACACCTAATCAAGCTATACCTTCCCAATTTTAATGGGTTTAGCAGTACAACACTTTCCTAGCAAGCCAGAGGCCCTGAATTCAGCCCTCAGCAACAAAAATTAAAAAAAAAAAAAAATAGGGGCTGGGGAGATGGCTCAGCGGAATAAGTGCTTCCCTGGCAAGAACAAGGGCCTGAGTTCAATCCCCAGTCCTGAAAAAAAAAAAAATTAAAATTAATCATTTTAAGAACTTTTACCCAAAGTTTAATTCGGGGTAATGTTTCTAGACCCAGTGAAAGCCCAGCCATCATGACAGATCTCGGAGCATTCTCTCTTTTTCCCATTTGAATGTCCTTGTGGAAGACTGATGCTGGTCATCATAGCTTCAGCTGCTCTTGTGTTTTTTTCTCACCCTTTTCTATGCTGGGTAGTGATTTTGAGAATTTTGGGGTTTTTTTGTTTTTGTTTGTTTTTAGACAAGGTCTCACTATGCAGTTCAGGCTGCCCCTGAGCTCACTGTGTAGCCCAGGCTGACCCCAAACTTGTGGCAATCCTCCTTTCTCAGCCTCCTGAGTGCTGGGATTATAAGTGTGCACTGCCACACTGAACTGTGCTGGGTTTTCTAAAATAAGAAAGAAAGGCAAAGGGAAGGAGAAGAAAGAGAAGGAAACACGGAAGAAGAGGAGAATAGTAGGGAGGAGGAGGAGAAGTAATGAATTGTACAAGAATAAGTCGCTCGGGTCAGGGAGATGGCTCAGAATAATCACTTCCCTGGTAAGTGCAAGGGCCTGAGTTCAATCCCTGGTTCTGCAAAAAAAAAAAAAAAAAAAAAAAAAAAAGCAGTTTGCCATGCTTTGTTTATAACTCCTTTATCTACCCAGTCCATATTCCTCTAACCCTCAGCCAGCACTTCCACTGGGCTTAGCTCCCTGCCTGTAGATGTAACCCAAACCTTCATTCCTGAACACTCTGGAGCCTTACACGATCTGCCGTACCTGGGTGACAGTTTTCAGTTGCCTTTGGCCACTGGTTATGGGGCTACAGAGGGGAACCCTGGACAACTTTTGCCTTCCAGTCATGATTCCGCTTACCTCACTTCGTAACAGCAACCCAGTTCTGCCTTCACAGTCAGGCTCCGCTATTGCGCATGGTCATCCTTTGCCTTGATCCAGAGGAGCCTCGTGGCCTTGACTTCTAGCTCTGTGGGACCCTTGTGTTCCCTGTGGAAACGTGAATTGGTCTGGAACCAAGACCTCTAGACTGGTCACCAAAGTGAGAAGTACAGGAGGAACAGAAAGGACAACCATCCCACTCTCCTTCCTGTCCTTTAATCACCAGACCTGTGGATCCTGGTACCTCAGCGCATTCTCTGTTGCTCTCCAAATTCTATGGCCTGCTGGGGAGATGGCTCAGTGCAATAAGCGCTTCCCTGGCAATTGCAAGAGCCTGAGTTCCATCCCCGATTCCACCAAAAAAAAAAAAAAAAAAAATTCTATGGCCTTCTGGTTCTAATCCATTTGTGTATTTTTCTGTTTCTGTAATGGCAGTGTACTCTCCCTCTCTGTGCTATTACAACTAGCCCTTTGCTCCTCTTTTCTCAAAATTGTTTTAATTATTTATGAATATTTAAATTCATAAATTATGAATATTTAAAATAATTAGTACAGGGGCCAGGGAGATGGCTCAGTGGAATAAGTGCTTCTCTGGCAAGCTCAAGGGCCTGAGTTCAATCCCTGGCTCTGCCAAAAAAGTTAAATAAAGAAATAAATAAAATAAAATAATTAGTACATTGGGGCAGGGGAAGTGGCTCAGTAGAATAAGCATTTTCCTGGTAAGTGCAAGGGCCTGAGTTCAATCCCCAGTTCCACCAAAAAAAAAAAAAAAAATTAGTACATAAAATAGTTCAGGATTCAAATCCTCTTCTGCTCTCTAAATGTTAGTTAGCAACATCAAAAGTTCCTAGTACTGTGTAACTTCTTTTTTAAAAAATTTTAGGACTGGCCAAATAGCTCAGTGGATTAAAGCACCTGCAAGCAGGCCAAGGGTCCAGGGGTTTGATCCCCAGGCCTGCTGTGCTGGTGCTGAGATTGCTAACTGATACTGGGCGTGGTGGCATGCACCTATAATCCCAACTCTTAGGAGGCTGTGAACAGCAGAATCACTAGGAGTCCAGTCTAGAGTAAGATCCTGAACACCCTGTAGACCCTACCCTAAAATACAAAAAAAAATTTTTTTTTATTGTATTTGGTTGTTACAAGGTCTCACTACACAGCTTGGGTTTACAGTGACCCTCCTGTTTTCAGCTTCCCCAGCACTGAGATTACCAGCATGTGCCTCACTATGCCTGGACTTTTTGGCAGGCTCAGCCCACCCTGGGGGCAGGGCTGGTGTGGCATGTGGTGCCAGGGCTTGAATCTCAGTACCTGTGCTTGCCTAAGCAGGTGTTCTAGTCTGCTGAGCTGTGTCACTGGACCCTTCCCCCATGTAATTTCTTTGGAAATATTATTTGTAAGAAAAAAAATTAAAAAGTGCTTTTTTTTTTTTTTTTTTTTTGTACTGGGGATCAAAGTCATGACTTTGTACTTGCCAGGCAGGCATTTATGCCACTGCTGGCAAAATGGTGGTTTTTAATTCCTGAAAACTACCAAGATGTCCTCTATCAGGGCTATTTCTCAACCTCCTTTCACTACTACAGAAATTATGATCACCTCAGGATAACCCCACATTTCTGAAGTTGCATTTTCTATCTCATACAGTGATAAAACACAGCAGAGCTCAGTTTTGATGCAGAGATCTTTCTTTCTCTTTTTTCTTTTCTATCTTGGGTTTTGTTTTTCTGTTCTCTTGTTTTTTATTATTTATTTATTTATGTTTGGGCAGAACCAGGGATTGAACTCAGGCCCCTGTGCTTGCGAGGCAAGCACTTATTCCACTGAGCCACCTCCCCAGGTGGCAGGGTTTCACTATGCACTTCAGGCTGACCTTGAACTCACTTCATAGCCTATGCTGATCTTGACCTCAAGACAGTCCTTTTGGAGGCTGAGGATATAGCTTGGCAGCATATGCATCTGCCTGGGAAACATATGGTCCCAAGTTCAATATCTGGTACCAAAAAAAAAAAAAAAAAAAAAAAAAGACAGTCTTTTTGCCTTGGCCTCCCAAATGCTGGGATGACAGCCACACACCACCGCACCCAGCACCTCCCTTCATTTTGTGACACCCGGTCCCTCTGTGTTCTTCAGGCTGGCTTCAAATTGCAGTGAGCCTGTTGCCTCAGCCTCCTGAAAGCTGGGATTATGCACAGGCATACACCACAAGGCCAGCAAACCTTTCACATCCAGTCAGCATCCTTAGTTAAAATGAAAATCGCAAAACAAGGGCTCCCAAATGAATCAATCATCTTTGGTACTTACATGAATTTTGGTTTCCTTTGTTTTATTATTTATTTATGTATTTGGTACAGGGACTCAGTACACGTCTTAGATTGGCCTTGTAGTAATCCTTCTGTTTCCATCTCCAGCACTGGGATTACAAGTGTGCACCACCATGCCTGGACTCCGTGGTCACCTCAGTGTGCCCCGGGGGGAGGGCCAGCAGGGCATGTGGAGCTGGGGATGGAACCCCGTTGGGAATGGAACCCGGATCCCTGCACTTGACCAAGCCGGCACTTCAGTTTGCTGAGCTATCTGTATTGCTGTTTTGTTTCTCAATGCTCAGAGAACTGGGGATTGAACTCAGGCCCTTGTGCTTGCCAGGCAAGCATTTATTCTATTGAGCCATCTCCCCGGCCCCCTGCTGAGCTATCTGGCTGGTCCTAATATGTTTAAAATTTGTACCATCACAGTAGAATATAGAAATTACTGTTCATTACATTATACAAGAAAGAACAATGAAAGCCTTTCCTAGAGGGGAGGTGAAGTTGGACACACATTTAATCTTGTGTATTTAGAAAATGCTGGCTTATTGGATCCTGACAGAGCCAAACAACTTGATGCTTTTGGATGAACAAACTGTTGCCCTGTAACAGAACCCTCATCCCACCCACCTAGGGGGACGTTGTGTAAAAGAGAAGACTATACTTAAATTTTTGTTATAAATTAAATTATTTCTCCCCTTCTCCTCTTAAGTTATTCATATATAAAATTGGACATTGTTCCTATTGTCTGACATGGCACATAAGCAACAGATTTTATTTTATTTACTTATTTATTTCTTTTGATTTTTGAGGCAAAGTCATGCTGTGTAGCTCAGGCTGGCCTTGAGCTAACTATGCAGCCCTGTCTGGCCTCAAACATCAGGCAAACCTCCAAGCAATAGACTTTAGAAACCAGCACAGTACCATATGCACCCACGCTGCAGCCCTTGTTTATAAGTGGCCTCTTTTTCCAGATCCAGGAACTTGATTAATATAAGGGTTGAATAATAAGGGAAAAGCATGCAGGTTTTATTAACTTTACCTGTACGTGGAAATCCTCCCAAGAAAGTGAAGTCAAAGCCTAGTGTGGTGACTCACACCTGTAATCCCAGCGCTGGGAAGGCCGAGGCAGGAGGATCATTGTGAGTCTGAGACCAGCCTGGGCTACAAAGTGAGCTCAAGGCCAGCCAGAGCGGCATAGAGAGACCCTGTCTCAAAAGGACAAAAAAAAAAAAAAAAAGCAAAGGCTGAAGAAATGTTCAAAATTGTGATGATTGTGTGCTTTTTAGCTGAAGAACATTAAGTCTGTGAAGGACTGACAGGCGAGATGGCTATCTGGCCCAGGGTGGCACTGTACATTCCAGGGCTGCTACTTAGAGATCTGCAGGAGACGAAGAAGGGAGTAGAAGATACCGCTCACAGCAAAGACTCTGCTAGTTCAGCTCACTCACTGCGGCCCCCACGGCCACACTTCGGTGCCTGTGTGGCTACTTTCCAGCCGTGGTATGTAAAGCACACCACCCTCTAAGGGCCTGTTGTTTGCTACCTGTAGCAAGGAACTGTTACAGTTCCTCGAGTTACTTTAGCTCAAAATCATCACCATATTGACTCAGCACATTTGATCTGAATTCCTTAGTCAATCTCCTGTTAGCCTTCTCATGTCAGCAGAAGTTAGGACTCAAGAGATAGCCATGAAAATGTCCAACACAGGGCAAGGGTAGGGGCGAGGGGGATGGCTCAGTGGAATAAGTGCTTCCCTGGCAAGCACAAGGGCCTGCGGTTCACCAAAAAAAAAAGAACAAGGATGTAATTCAGGGGTAGAAAACCTGCCTACAATGCCCAGAGTCTAGGGCCAGCCAGAGAGCTCAGCAGATTAAAAAGTCTGTTTAGGCAGAGCACAGGGACGGGGGCTTGATCCCTTGCATCATAAGCCGTGCTGGGTTCCCAGGGCAAGCCAAGACAGTGATTGAGACTGGGTGCAGTGGTGTGTACCTGTAATCCCAGTGCTTGGGAGGCTGAAAACAGAAGAATCATTATGAGTCCGATACACATAGTGAGACCCTGTACCACATACTTTTTTTTTTTTTTTTTTTTTTTTTGGTGGAACTGGGGATTGAACTCAGGCCCTTGGGTTTGCCAGGGAAGCACTTATTCTACTGAGCCATCTCCCCAGCCCCAATACATTTTTAAAAGAAATGTACAGAGCCTTAGGTTGCAACCCAAGCACCATGACAAAAAAGATAAACAATATATTAGTAGCACATTGGTGAGGCTGAGGTAAGAAATTTTTTTTTTCTTTTTTTCTTTTGGCAGAACCAGGGATTGAACTCAGACCTTTATGCCTTCCAGGCAAGTACTTATTCTACTGAGCCATCCCCCCAGCCCCAATAGGAGGGTTGCTTTGAATTTAAGGTCAGAAAAACAATGAACAAAAGAGATCACTGTAAGTCCGAGCTTGTACCAAATGCATTTAAAAAAAAAGAAATACAACAAACAAATAAAGCATGCTACAGAAGCTTAGCAAGCCTCTGTAGGCTGTAGAAGGAGAGGCACAGGAGGATGCTCTCTGCTTGCACAGGAACACCCACCCCCACGTGCGCCATCCAGCCTGCACATCTGCCTTTATTCCTTCTGGGCAATAAGAGCCAGAACGAGAGTGTTGGTTAGTGGAGAGCTAGGAGGGGGGAACAAGTGCAGGCTGGCACTCCTGGAAGCCCTATAAAACTGCCCAGGAGCCGGGCATGGTGGCGCATGCCTGTAATCCCAGCACTCGGGAGGCTGAGGCAGGAGGATTGTTGTGAGTTCGAGACCAGCCTGAGCTACAAAGTGAGCTTAAGGCCAGCCTGAACTGCATAGTGAGACCCTGTCTCAAAAAGACAAAAAAAAAAAAAAAAAAAAAAACTGCCCAGGACTGCCATCACCAGCATTCCCACTCATTCTTACTTGGAAAAAACACACAGAAGAGGAACATTGTCTCCAAGGGTTTTTCTAATTGCTTCATTGTGCTCACTAAAACCAACTCCCCTCACAGTGGTATCCAGGGGAGGAAGACTCAGAAGAACCAGCAAGCTGCTTTGTCTTTCAGAGTAGTGCGCAAAGGCTCTGGCAAGGCAGACACCTTCTGGGCCTCCACGGGACACACGCTCCATCCCGCCCTGCTCTGAAACTTTTCACAGAGGAAACTGATGTTTTTTTCAAATACAAGATGTGCTTCTCCCAGGGAATGTGTTGTGTAATTGTGTTTATAGTTTGTATGGAGCCCTTTTTTTTTTTTTTTTTTAAGTCTTTTTAAGACAGTGTAAAAAAAAAAAAAGACAGTGTGTCATTGTTCAGTTCAGGCTGGCCTTGAGTTCACTTTGTTTTTTATTTTATTTTAATTTTATGCATTTGGTACAGGGTCTCACTACACAGCTCGGACTTGTAGTGATGCTCCTGTTTTTAGCCTCCTCAGCACTGGAATTACAAGCCTGGGCCATGGTGCTCAGACTCGGTGCCCAGAGGGCAAGGCCAGCACAGCATGTGGTGCCAGGGATCAAACCTTGGTCCCTGCATTTGCTTAAGCAGGCACGTAGTCCACTCAGCTGTCTCATCAGCCAGCCTTGAGCTCACTTTGTAGCCTGGGTTGGTTTCATACTCACAAAGACCCTCCTGCCTCTGCCTGCGCAGTGCTGGGATCACAGGTGTGTGTCATCACACCCAGCTTAGCACGGCGCCTTTTAAATGAGGCCATGGTTTTAGGGACTCTGGATAACAGCTTGGAACACCGGGCACGGTCCCCATGCTCTCCCCAGCGATGAATGACAGTTTCACTGCAGGGTGTGGAGCCAGGGCGGGGTACCAAGGGACCATGTGTGTGTGCCCATATAAGTAAATTACTAGGTTTCAAGGCTGGAATAAAAGATCCCTTTTTCCCTGCACTATTGCATCATTTTCCACGTAGTTAGTCCCCAGGCCAGAAACTGCTGGCAGGAGGAGAGGGCCTCTTCTCGGGATACTGCAGGGAGCTAATAAGATTTCCCTTGCACATTTTCTGCTGCCCTCATAGAACATCAAGAGAGGTGTGGGCCTTCAACAACAGCTTGCATTGAGGCAAAAAGCAACCTTGAGTCAACCCTCACCTCCTATTCCTGCAAAAAGCCATTGCAGAATTAACTACAGACACCCCTTCACAGCCTACAACAGGGCTTGAACCCACAGCCTTTGCACTGTGCTAGCCCCAGCATTCCTACCTCTGCCCTCGTTTTTGTACCAAGAATTGAACTCAGGACCTTGTGCTTACTGGGCAGGCACTATGCCGCTGAGCTATCCCAGGCCCACAGCCCTTGTTCATTTTTTATTTTGAGACAGGATCTCATTAAGTTGCTAAATTGAGTCCAGGTTGGACTCAAACCTTCACTCCTCCTATCTCAGCCTCCCGGCCCTGGCACAAACTTGTGATCCTCCTGCCTCAGTCTCCTAGAGTGCTGGTACCGGGATTACCAGCCTCTGCCACCACACCTGGGTAAGACTATCTCTTTAAGAGGAAGACCAAGATGGGGCCAGGGAGATGGCTCAGTGCAATAAGCGCTTCCCTGGCAAGCTCAAAGGGCCTGAGTTCAATCCCTGGTTCTGCAAAAAAAAAAAAAAAAAAAAAAAAGAGGAAAAGCATGTAAAATACAGACATCTTTGAAAAATAATATCTACCACACCTCAGTGCATCACATTTTCTAACAATTTTGTAGCGTTGGTAATTTTAGTAGACTACATTTTGGTAGAAAAAAAAAATTCTTGATAATATTTTGTTTTGCTTCGTTTGAGTCAGTGTTTTACCAAATAATCTTAATCTTACTTTGTAACCCGGGCTAGCCTTAAACTCACAATGATCCTCTTGTCTCAGACTCTGGAGTGATGGGATTACAGGAACGTACCACTGTTCCTGGCTGCTCCTGCTAATTTTGCTTGGGTAAACTGGATTTTCACTAAACTTTCCAAGCAGCCAAATCTCTGCATTTGAGTTTTGAGCCATATTTACTATAGTCTTAAAGTTATTTACTAGTAACCTTTGCTTGAATTGATTAAGAAAAAAAAAAAAAAAAAAAAAAAACTAAACATGTCTGAATTTATTTTATTGTATTTTGCAGTGCTGGGAATCAAACCCAGGCCCTTGTCTGTCAGGCAAGCTTGCTCAGTCTGAGCTCCAGGGCTCCTCGTCCCTACTGTTTGGCCTATAAATTCGATATAGATACTATACTAAGAATCATGGATTTTCCACCAGTTATTTATTTATTCATTCATTTATTTAGCATGCTAGTACAGGGTCTACAGGATCTCACTATAAAGATTGGACTCACAGTGATTCTCCTGTTTTCAGCCTTCTAAGTGCTGGGATTACAGGCACGTGCCACCATGCCCAGTCCTCACCGCTGTTTTAGAGCACTCTGCTGGTTGCCAGGGATCAGACCCTGGCCCCTGAGTCTGCCTAAGCAGGTGCTTTTTTTTTTTAATTTTTGGCGGAACCAGGGATTGAACTCAGGCCCTTGTGCTTGCCAGGGAAACGCTTATTCCACTGAGCTATCTCCCCGGCCCCTAAGCAGGTGCTTTAATCCACTGAGCTATCTGGCCAGCCCATTGTACCAATTCTTTTCTTTTTTTTTTTTTTTTTTGTCTTTTTGAGACAGGGTCTCACTATACAATTCAGGCTGGCCTTAAGCTCACTTTGTAGCTCAGGCTGGTCTCGAACTCACAACAATCCTCCTGCCTCAGCCTCCCAAGTGCTGGGATTACAGGCA
>PVKA01041821.1:0-17841 GCA_004027165.1 Ctenomys sociabilis
TTTGTCTTTTTGAGACAGGGTCTCGCTATGCAGTTCAGGCTGGCTTTAAGCTCACTTTGTAGCTCAGGCTGGTCTCGAACTCACAACAATCCTCCTGCCTCAGCCTCCCGAGTGCTGGGATTACAAGCATGCGCCACCACGCCCGGCTCAGATTCTGTAATTTGTGATGCTCCACAGTCAAATTTATTTCTGGCCTAAGTCTGTGGGAAATTGTCTTCATTAAATTGTCTCCATGCCCACTTAGCACTGATGATAAATTAGCCAATGGTGGGAGACAAGCGATCTGCAAAAACATATTTTAAAATTTCTAATAACCTCATAGCTACACTTGCTGCTGAAGCACAAGTATTGCTTAGAGAATTACTCTCCAAAGTATCTCAAAGCAAGCTCTAGACCAGCTGCAAGAGTTAAACCCTATAAATGCAAGCAAACAAATCACTATAATGTGTATAAATAAATTTATGCTGGCATGCCTTATGTGAAGGCAGGTATAATTTTCTGAGCACTTACTATTTGTAGAGACAAATTGATTCTGAAATAATAATGATTTAAGGAAGAAATAAGAACAATAGGAATATTGGACAGTTCTTTTTTTTTTTTTTTTTTTTTGGCAGAACCAGGGATTGAACTCAGACCCTTGCACTTGCCAGGCAAGCACTTATTCTACTGAGCCATCTCCCCAACCCCCTATTGGACAGTTCTTAATTCAATTTTTTTCTCTGACCATGATATAAAAATCATTATTTATGATTTCTAACAAGAAATTTCCTGTACTAATTGGCCTTGTGTTACTTTGATCAGATAGCTGACAAAAACAAAGAAGAAACAGCAAAAGCAAAGAAAGGGGCTGAGGATGATATCGAAGGGCATACCCTAGCGACCTGCACCTTCCAACAGCGCCCTCCTACAGTGCCCAGCACTCGCAGTAGTCCAGTAAGCTGTGAAATCGTCAATAGATTCATCAACTGATGAGATGATTAAAGTCCTTATGATCCTGCCACCTCCCACAGGTCACACCTCTGAACCCTCTGCATTGGTCCCTTCAACATATGAGTCTGGAAACCCGTTGAAGATGTGACCCATTCACAGGGTCAAACTTAGAATCTGGGTATTCAATGAGAGTAACCAGGAAGCGAGTGAACATGGCCCATGGCTTGCCTGCAGGGCCACCACCAGTACTACAATAATGTTGGGAAACACCTTTGACAATTTTGGTGACTAAAATCATAATCTGTTTTTCACCCATGGGTTCACAGGTAAATTGAGAAGACAATGACTTGGGCAATGGCTCTAGGCCTGCCCAACATAGGTCTTATTGTAAAGCTGATGGCTCCCGAACTTACTACTTCCATATTGCATGGCAGAAGGGAAAGACCCCCAACTATGTCAGCACATTAAAACTCAAGTCTTGGGGGCCTGCCCATTAGCTCAGTTGTTTAAGCTCCTGCTCCTGCAAATCTAGTCAGGCACAGGATGCTGTGGTTGGATCCCCACCTCTATCTGGATTACCAGACCTACCCTTAAGGCAGCCTGAGCCAACCAAAAATAAAAATATAAATAAATAAATCTCAAGTCTCATACATTATCTTTGTTCTCAGATTATGGTTTAAAGCAAGTATTATAACCAAGCCAAAAATCAGTGGGGGAGAATGGTTGTGATGGTTTAGATCTGGGGTATTCCCCCCCCCAGTGCCTCAAATATCCAGAAGGCCCATACACCCTGTAGATTCATCCACCTAAGTTCAGTAGCTAAGTGTGCCTTGGGCCCCGTAGGGCCTAGACGGCTCTGTACTCCTCAGGCCTGCTTCCTGGCTGCCATGATGTGAGCAGCTGTCGTCCACCGGTGCCTTCCACCATGGCTCTCCTGCCTTGGAGGCAGCTGACAATGGACTACAAACAGCATGCAACATAAAATGCTTCTTTTAGGTTGCGCATGTTTGGTATTTTGTCCCACTGACAAGAAGGTAGCTAAAACAAAGTTATACTCTTGGGGCTAGAGAAATAGTCCAGTGGTCTAAGCACCTGCCTGGTAAGTACAAGGGCCTGGGTTCAATGCTGTCTTCCCGGCCTTGCCAGATGTGCTGTGCTGGCCACTGAAACAGGGGGCAGTGGCCCATGCCTATAATCCCAATGCTGAGGAGCCTGAGACAGGAGTATCATCATGAAGCTGAGCTGCGAGGCGGGACCCCCATACTAAATAAATTATTCTCTTAAAAAGTTTAAAAAAAAACAAAGACATACTCTTGGCCTGAGGTGAATCATAGAAAAAAAAGGGAAAGAAGAATTATGAAACAAAAATACAACTCAACGTGTTTCTTGTAAGTCTCTTTTTTTTTTTTTTTTTTCTTTTGGAGGAACCGGGGATTGAACTCAGGCTAGATGGAGTTGTTTGAGCTGTGATTTGATTTTTTTTTTTTTTTTTTTTGGCGGAAATGGGGATTGAACTCAGGCCCTTGTGCTTGCCAGGGAAGCACTTATTCCACTGAGCCATCTCCCTGGCCCCCCAACGTGTTTCTTTTTCTTGGTCACAAATGATTCATTCATATTAATTCATAAACCACTCCCTGTGTTAGTTAGCTTTCTATTGCTGTTACCAAAATACTTCAGTATAACAATTTAAAGGAAGAAAGATTTACTTTGAGGCATGGGCTTCAAGGTAGCACTGTAGTCTACTGGTTCCTCTACAGTCAGCCCGCGGGAAAGCCGAAACATCAAGGAGGAAGGGCGTGGTGGAGAAAGCCTGCTTGCCTCATGGCAGCTAGGAAGCGGGAAGAAGAAAACAACACCGAACCTGAGAAGAACCTGAAAGTCACACACCCCTCCACCATCCATTCCCTTCAATTAAGCCCCTCCTTATAAACTCCCCAATAATTGCATCAAATGACAATCTCAGCAGTGGATTAACCCACTTATGACATTAGAGTACTTCATGTCCAGTCACCTGTCAGGAGCCTCACCTTGGAATACACAAGCCTTTGGGAGGACGCTTTACGTCTCGACCATGACACTTCTGTACGAAACACCACAAGTTCTCCTCCGAATTTGCATCAGACCCACACTCTCACTATGTCCTGCAGCTCCACTTGATTTGCGGGATATGCACTCAAAAGCAAGCTAGAACCTCCACCCTCTAGTGGCAAGATGGACAGACTAACTACAGGATGGCAGACAGCAAGCACTGCCACTCATAAGGGTAAGAATGGGGGACATGTTGAGCTGCTACTCCACAGAAAGCTTGAAAACCTTTTGGGCAATGTCTTCGCATTCTCTTTACTTCTAGGGGTAGGATGCATCATTCGATTGTTTCTCGGTTCTGTTCCAGGGGCACAACTCTCCATAGCTCTCTAGACTACTCTTGGCTCAACTCCACTGCAAGAAGTGATTTTCATTTTCTGGCTACAACTGAGTACAGCACTGGAGATCTCCTCTGAGAGCATGAGCAGCCCCATAAGAAAACGGCATAAGGGCAAGCCATATAGCCCCGGGGACTAAAGCTCCTGCTAGGGCAGTATGTAGAGGTCTGGGTTTCATTCCCGGTGTGCCGTGCTGACCCCGCCCCCAGGGCACGCAGAGACAGCAAGCGCGCCTGTAATCCCAGCGCTTGGGAGGCTGGAAACAGGAGTTTCACTATGAGTTGGATCTACATCATGAGACCCTGGAGACCCTATGCTACATATAAGGGTCAGCCTGATAGCTCAGCGGATTAAAGCACCTGCTTAAGCAGAGCGCTGCGACCCTGGATGGAAACCCCGCCTCCACGCGTGCTGGGCGGGCTCTGCCCCTGGGGCGCGCTGAGAGGGCGGTTGAGACTGGGTGTGGCGACACGGGCCTGTAATCCCAGGATTTGGGAGGCTGAAAACAGGAGGATCACTACGAGTCCGATTTACATAGTGAGACCCTGGAGACCCTGCAAACCCTGTACCAAATACAGAAAAGAAAGAAAGCCGGGCGTGGTGGCGCATGCCTGTAATCCCAGCACTCGGGAGGCTGAGGCAGGAGGATTGTTGTGAGTTCGAGACCAGCCTGAGCTACAAAGTGAGCTTAAGGCCAGCCTGAACTGCATAGTGAGACCCTGTCTCAAAAAGACAAAAAAAAAAAAAAAGAAAGAAAATAAAGTTTAAAAAAGAAAAGGGAGGAAGATTACAGCACAGATGCTCGCTGTGCCTCGCCGTGTGCCAGTGCAGCAGAGAGACCCTGACACTACGCTCTTGGGCTGCCCACTATCTAGAAATACGAGTTAAGTAAATTATTCTTTATAAAGTATCCAGTATCTTAGTTACATTTTTCTCCTTGCTAAGACAAAATAATCGAAACCCAAAGTGAAAGGAGAAAAGATTTATTGAGCTCACAGTTTATAGAGGTTTTGGTCTATAATCAGCTGGCTATCAAGTAGAATGGGGTAGCAGAGGGCGACACCTCACGGCAGCAGTGGAAAATAGCAAAAGCAGCAAAAGTAAAGGGGGAAGGAAGCCTCCTTCTACCCTTGTGTTGTATCCAGTCTAAGGGGATTTGGTGGTGCCAATCCAATCAGTGGACTAATCCAGCAACCACCCCTCTTAATCCCAGCAGTGTATGATAATCATCAACCCTAGATTCAGCTACCTCCAAAAAAGCCTGCCCCCCCCCCACACACACACACTAGTACATGAGGCTCTGGGAGCTATCTAGACACAAACTGGGATATCCATAGTGGTCACAGATGTTTCATTTCAGCACTCAAAACAGGATGAAACCTCCCAAAAATAACGGCCTCTCTTCATTTCCACTAGTGCCTCTCACTAGCAAATTTAAACTAAGAACTTCAGAAGAAATAGATTCTGGGAAGTACAGTGTTGAAAACAGCCAGTTTAGCCGGGCATGGTGGCGCAGGCCTGTAATCCCAGCACTCGGGAGGCTGAGGCAGGAGGATTGTTGTGAGTTCGAGACCAGCCTGTGCTACAAAGTGAGCTTAAGGCCAGCCTGAACTGCATAGTGAGACCCTGTCTCAAAAAGATGAAAGAAAGAAAGGAAAGAAAGAAAGAAAGAAAGAAAGAAAGAAAGAAAGAAAGAAAGAAAGAAAGAAAGAAAGAAAGAAAGAAAGAGCCAGTCTAGCAGAGTGGTCCCTCTCTTAAAAGTAGCTTTCCATGCCTTTGGAATCTGATGGGGGCTGTAGCACCCTTCTCAAGTCCCCTTCCTGACAGAGGAAATATTAAATCCATGTGAATAAAAGATTCTAAGATTTGTGTTGTGAACTTTTTGGTAAAACAACTTTTTCAGATTTGCAGAGTCTGTCATTACAGAGTTCAGTGTCAAAGAACTTTGTGCAGTTGGGTGTGGTGGTGCATGCCTGTGGCTCCAGAACTCAGGAGGCTGAGGTAGGAGGATTGCTGTGAGTTCAAGACCAGCCTGGGCTACAAAGTGACCTCAAGGCCAGCCTAAACTACAAAGCGAGACCCTGTCTCAAAAAGACAAAAAGAGACAGACAGACAGGCAGACAGAGAGCTGTGTTTTGTAAGTAATATTAGGTACCAGTCAAGCATAGCTAGTGATATGAGGAGATTAATAAAAATCATAATATAATTAAATGTTGAAATGGCATACAATGATGCATTTGGACAAGTAGAAGATTGTCAAACAACAAAAGAAAATAAACACGAGAGTACCATACTTAGACACATAAATAAGAATTTCTCATCTGGTTTCTAGATTTGGGACCCATGAGGCTCTATCTTCCTCTATTTATACCAAGAATTCTCAATCTGGCTATGTTCTGATCCTTTGATTTTTGGGTAGTTTATTAGCATATTAAGCAGCATTGCTGGTCTCAACCACTAGATGGCAGTAGCAGCCCTTATTGTAACAAAACCAGGACAATGGTTGAGGTCCACTTATTAGACTGTAGACCCGTAAGAAATAAAATTCAGAATGATAGCTCCGTTTCTCTATCATATCTTCAACCTCTTCATAGATTGAGTACTGTTTTTTGTTTTGTTTTTTTTTTAGGAAAAGTATGAACCTAGGAAGTTAACAGTTCAGAATAATTTTCAACGGACAAGGATCAACACAACATGCTTTCTTCTTGATAATCATTTGACAAATTAACTACATTGTTCAAAAAGATTACAAACAATTTTTCTTAACTGAGAATTTACTATTTTCTTGAGTAGGAATTCAAAGTTCTCTTTTTTCCGTTTACAGCCATGTAACCTTCCTTCTGGCTGCATTCTTCCATGAAACCAGGGAAGATTTAGATAAGTCACTAAACTAAATAATAAACTCAGGAGCCCACACAAAAAAGATTTTTCTCTTAACATATCTATTTTGGGATAGCTTAAGCAGGTCACTGATTTGAGAATAGCCAAGGTTCATTCGCAAATAAAAGGAAATTGCTCAAGTGTGTTGAGGACAGCAAGTCCTCAGTTAATTTTCTCTTGTTGCTGGGACAAAATACTCAGCACTCAAAATGAAGGAAGGAAAGGTTTATTTAGCTTACAGTTTTAGTGCAGGTTTTCGTCCATACTCAGCTGACTCCAAGGCAGAGCACCACACAGCAGAGGGCAGCAGCTCATGGTGGTGGAAAACAGCAAAACAGCAAGAGCTCAAGTGGACAGTGGCAGCAGTGGCAGGCAGCAAGCCTCTCTCCCTTCCTTAGTCTACATGCAGGCTCCCCAACCCAGGGTGAGGGCAGCACTCACACCCATAATCCCAGCAGAACTCACCCTCATAATCCCAGCATTGGATCATGAGTCAATCCCGTTCTCTAGAAGTCGGCCCCATGACTGCATGAGGCTTTGGGTGGACAACTAGACACAAACCACAACACACCACAAACTTTGGCTGAGTTTGTGTCCCAAACCTTTAGTTTTTATTAAATGTACAATTTTAAAATTACTGTTCACCTTCTCTCCTTGCTACCTACCCTATTTTTCCTATCCTGCTTCAGGGTGGGGAGGTGGGGGAGCCTTCGGGCCTATCTTCCCTTGCTTTTCTTTAGTACTGACCATACACCATGTTGCCACTGTAACTTACCATTGTCTCTTGTGTGGTAAATAAGGCTCAGGGGATAATCCTAAAACTAAGATGGGAAGAAGAGCAGGGACGGGAAAGGCCACGAACGCTGTGCCATGGCGTGTGCTGTCCCTGAATCGGCTGTGCAGAGCCCCCCTGCCTGCTTTCTCCTTTCCAGACATTCCTGCTGAGAATGTCCTGCCCCTAAGAGCTCTTTCTGTGAACATTTCTGGGGACCATGTACTTTCTCTTTAACCTGCTTGAAATTACCGTAGGTAATTACCAGATATTGAGGCGCTGAAAGAAATTTCATAAACAGCCTAAAATTTCTTTGTGGAAGAAGAAAACTTTGCTCTTACTGAACAAGTAATCAACTGTTATTCTCCAAAGAGCCATTTCCTCTTTGTGAGCGCAAAAGCCCATTTTGGAACCTTCATGAATGCAGCTGCTTTATAAATGAGCCATCATCAGGACTGCTTTGCTGCTAAAGAAAGAAGCCCTGAGCCAGGCGCCGAGGGCAGGGCAGCGGAGAGCAGAGAGCATTCCCTGAGCCCCGAGAGGTGGTCTGCAAGGCCACTTGGGCTGCAAGGATTTCTTATGCTGGGGACTGAACCCAGAACCTTTCACATGCTGAGTATGTGCTGTACCACTGAGCTACACCCCTGGCCTAGGCCACCATCTTAAAATGCTGAGCAGTACGTTACCCAGAGTACTTTTTTAGATGCTGTTTTAAATTTGTAAAGAAAAATACTGATTTAATGAGACTAAAGCACCAGATGAGTCAAGACACAAAAAATTAAAATGATAGGTGACATTTTTGCAAAAAAAAAAAAAAGCAATACAATGAACATCTATAGAGTTATAGGAGAAATCTAGAGTATTTGTCTAGTCCCCCTTTTTTTTTTTTTTTTTTTTTTTTTTTTTTTTTTTTTTTTTTTTTTTTTTTTTTTTTGTCTTTTTGAGACAGGGTCTCACTATGCAGCTCAGGCTGGCCTTAAGCTCACTTTGTAGCTCAGGCTGGTCTTGAACTCACAACAATCCTTCTGCCTCAGCCTCCCTAGTGCTGGGATTACAGGCATGCACCACCATGCCCGGCTTAAAATTTATTTTATTTTATTTTTGGTGGACCCAGGGATTGAACTCAGGCCCTTGCACTTGCCAGGTAAGGACTTATTCTACTGAGCCATCTCCTCAGCCCTGTGGGAGAACTTGAAAAGTTGCAACATATGAGTAGTAGGAATAGCTAGAGCAGAGTAGAGAACAACACAAAAGAATTACTTGAAGTAATAAGGATAGAGGATTTTCTAAAATTAAAGGCATACACCAAACCATCAATCCAGAAATCTCAGCAAAAAACACCAAGCAAGATAAATGCCAAAGAATCTACACCTGAGCATGTCCTAGTTAAACTGAGAAAAAAAGAAAAAAATAGGAGATAATTTCTAGCAACAAAGAGGTAAAAACACCATATCAGCAGAACATTGACAAAAATTACAATGAGCATAGGGAAATATTTATAAAGCTGGAGTATTTAGGATTGTTTTACTAAGGTATAAGCATGTGACAAAAAACCCACCATGTTGAACCTTAAAGTGGCTATATTTTATTTTATATAAATGAACAGATATATAAAATTTGTGTTTTATGTCTACTAAATTGGCTACTATGAGTGACTGATTTTTTTTTTTTTTTTTTTTTTTTCCAGAACCAGGGATTGAACTCAGGCCTTGCGCTTGCCAAGGAAGCACTTATTCCACTGAGCCATCTCCCTGGCCCAAAATTGGTTACTATGAATATAATCTTTCAAGTTTTAAAAAGTATAAGAGGGCTGGCAAAATAGCTCCAGACTAAGCGCCTGCTTAAGCAAGCACCCGGACAGGGATTTGATCCCTGACGCCACACACCGGGCCAGCCGCACCCCCAGGCACGCTGAGCCAGCCACCAAGGCCGGGCATGGTGGCGCACACCTGTAATCCCAGCGCTGGGGAGGCTGAAAACGTTAGGGTCACTACGAGTCTGAGCTGCATAGTGAGACCCTGTACCAAACACATTTTTTTTTTAAAAAGTAAAAGTGACAACAATCACAGGGTGGGAAGAATACAGTTAACTAGTGCATGTGGTGACTGGTCTAGCAATGGCCTTGCTTCCAAATGTCTAGGAACACAGCTAGAGAAAGCTTACACGGTCAGGTCCTAGCAGTTCTCTGCCAGGACAGGGAACCTCTTTAGAGGAAGCAGCACTTGTGCTAAGGCTTAGAGAATAAGTCGGCGCTAACAAAGATTAATGCCGGGCAAGCGGGCTGAGGCCTTAGAGCATCCCAGCAGCTGGCCTGTTCAGGTGCAGAGTGTCCTTAATTCCCTTGCTGAGAAAATTCCCTTTTCTCAGCTTGAGAAAACGTTAGGAGGCTGAGCGCTGCTCCGTAAGGGATCACTTTGTTTCTTCCTTGTACAGGAGATTGAACTCAGGACCTTGCGCTTGCCAGGCAAGCCCTTATTCTACTGAGCTAACCAGATTCTGGCATTTCTCGCGCTTTAAATTTGAAGGTGGAGGGCCAGCCAAACAGGACAGTGGATTAAAGTGCCTGTAAGCAGGCACAGAGCCCAGGGGCCAGAGGCTCCATAGGCCCTAGGCCTGCCCTGCTGGCCCTGGCCCTGCCCCTAGGGCGTGCTGAGATGGCAATTGAGACTGGGCGTGGTGGCGCATGCGCTGTAGACCCTTCCCTAAAATACAGAAAAAAAAAAATTTTAAGGTAGGCCTGGGAGATAGCTCAGCGGCTTAAGCACCTGCCTGGCAAGTGCAACAGCCTGCAGAATAAATAAAAAAATATATACATACATACATGTAAATAAATAAATAAATAAATTTGAAAGTATAATAAATATCCAGAATATTGTCAAATTGCATCTTATAATGCTTTATGGTAATTTGACATTTTTTTAAAAAAACAAAATTATATACAGAAAACAATTCATACAGGCTCAGATTTTGCTCTTGGTCAAAATTTTGTGTCCAGGCACGAAGTGAGCCCTCTTGTGATTGTTGTTGCTCTCACGACCATGATTAATACAGCCTATGACGAAAAATTGGAAAATTAAGATTTTTTCTTTGTAGTAAATTTATTGCTTTTAACCTACTTTCTAAATTTTTGTTTTTAATTTTTTTCTTAGTATATGCTTCGGCATACGGTAACTGCATTCTTTGCAAGAAATTGAAACACGGACATAACATCTCAATTCTCACCATCACTTCCACCCACATTTTATTTTGTTTTATTTTAGTCAAGATCATTTGGGGCTTGTGAGACAGCTGAGAGGCATAAACACCCACCTGGCAAGCACAGGACCCAAGTCCACTAGGCCCCGGATGTGGGTGCCCGCCATTGGGTGTCAGAACTGGGCGTGGCGGCACACTCCTGTAATCCCGGCACTCGGGAGGTTGAGCCAGGAGGATCTCTGTGAGTCTGAGACCAGCCTGGGGGACACAACAGTGAGCACAAGGCCAGCCTGAACTGCACAGTGAGATCCTGTCAAAAAAAAAGAAAAAATTAGGCTTATTTATTTATTTTTACTTTACTAATTTTATTTATTGTTATCAATATACATTAATAATAATAAAAATTTCTTGTTCTGTGAAAAAAAATGTATAGATTAACAGCCAGGCAAGCCAAAAAAGCATGAAAGACATATAAAACAATTATACTAAAACAATTATATCCAAAGGTCACACATTGTTAGATACAGAGCCCTTGTTTGATTATAATAACTT
Organism: Ctenomys sociabilis; assembly: GCA_004027165.1. Classification (NCBI taxonomy): domain Eukaryota; kingdom Metazoa; phylum Chordata; class Mammalia; order Rodentia; family Ctenomyidae; genus Ctenomys; species Ctenomys sociabilis. The sequence goes on from PVKA01041821.1 coordinate 10,753, forward strand.
CTTTTCTCTCTTTTTATCTCAATTGACTATTTCATATTTTGTGTTTCATTTATATATTGGGCTTCTCATAAAAGAAACCATGTGTTATAAAACCTGTATCATTCCAGTACTTTGAATAAATGTGGCATGAAGTAGCTCTCTTTTGATCGTGACTATCTGGAGTGGTATACACTTCACTTATCTGTGTGTGTTTCACCTACTTGGGGTTTTTGTTTTGTTCTTTGACATTATTTTTTTGAACAGATTTTTTTTTTTAATGCCATTTGTACTATTGTCTGATTCTTCTCTTATTCCCATGATTCCTAGTCTCCTGTGGGTCATCTAACAACTGTTGGATCAAATTTTCCCGTTTTCTTGCTGTACTTAAGTTGTTGGCATTGTCCTCTAGCAGCACTGGTCACTTTTTTTTTTTTCAGAACCAGGGATTAAGCTCCGGCCCTTGTGCTTTCCAGAGAAGCACTTATTCCACAGAGCCATCTCCATGGCCCCCAGCACTAGTCACTTCTACTAACCACATTTTAAATACAATTTTAATCCCCTGGATTTCTGACTGAAATTCCTTCATGGCCTGCAGTTCTTTTGCTAAGTTGGTTATTCATATTTTGTATCATTTTGTTTAGCTCCTCTAGGGGCCCGGCCAAATAGCTCAGTGGATTTAAGCACCTGCTTAGGCAGACGAAGGGACCAAGGGTTCGATACCTGAGCCTGCCATGCCAGCCCCACCCTGGGGCAGCCTGAGATGGCAACTGAGACTGGGTGTGGTGGCACACATGCCCTAATCCCAGCTCTTGGGAAGCTGTAAACAGGTGGATCACAAGTCCCATCTAGGGGCTGAGGATTTGGCTCAGCGGTAGAATGCTTGCCTAGCAAGCTGGAAGCCCTGGGTTCGGTCCTTGGAACAAAAAACAAAAAATAAACCTCTCCTGAAAAACAGTTCAACCAAAAAAATACAGTAATCAAAAACAAACAAGGCAACTACAAGTCCCATCTACATAGTGAGGCCCTAAAGACCCTTCCCTAAAATACAAAAAAAACTACTACAACAACAACAACAACAAAAAAGATTGTTTAGCTCCTCTAAATTTTAGGCTGTCCCAGGCCTGCCCCAGAGGTGCACTGAGCTGGTGAACAAGTCCAGGCGTGTTGGTACATGACTGTAATCCCAGCCCTGGGGAGACTGAAAACAGGAGGATCACTATGAGTCCAAGCTGCATATTGAGATCCTGTACCAAATACAGAAAAACAAAATTATATAGGGAATAAAATAGAAAATTTCAATTTTCTATTAAAAATTAAGTTAAAGGGGAGAAGAAAAATAAATAAAAAGCAAGGAAAGAATACAAAGGCCCAAGGCCCAATAAATTGATGAAGAAAGGAGGAAAGAAGAAAAACTAAAAATAAAAAAATAAATAAATGCTCTCACACACAAAAAAGCAAAACAACACTGAAACTGAAAACAGAAATGAAAGAAGAAAGAAAGAAAAAAGAAAAAAGAGGGAGGGAGGGAGGGAAGAAGGGAGAGAAGGAAGGAAGGAGGGCGGGAGGAAGGAAGGAAGGGAGAGAGGGAGGGAGGGAGGAAAAAAACTTTTTTTCTGTGGTTTCAAAACTGCAGTTTTCTTCCAAGAGCTACAATTCTGTTTGGGGGGCAGTTTGAAGTTAAGAAGTGTCTCTCATAAATAAGGCAGTCAGACTCCAGATCTGTGCTGATGCAGTCCCCAGCAGGCAGCAGGACTCGGGCAAGGGCGGCTGCGCTGTGATTTTCAACTCCAGGATTCCCAGAGCCTGGCTTTCCGCCATGAGGACGGAGCTGCACCCCCACAGGGCACACTCCTGCCGGCCTGGCCGCGGCTCCCTGCACAGCTGTTCACTGTGGCTGCCTCTTAGTCACCGAGCGAATGTAACCCAGCTGTCCCGTGGGCTGAGTCCCAGATTTAGAGTCAAGCTTTCCCTGGGAAGGTGCCTGACCAAGCCCGCGCTCCAGGGGACATGGTAGGCACTTGACTGGAGTCACTCACTAGCTGTCGCCTGTTGAAGGACCCACATGGAACCCGAATACTGCGCCCTGCGGCTTCCAGCACCCATCAGTCCCTTCCACACTCCATTTCTTCCTGAAGCCTCTGGGGTTCCCAGCTTTCACCTCGTCTCTGTAGATTTGGTCTCGCTTTCCCACAAGGATCCAGGGAGAAAGTGTAGATTATCTCTTTCTCTGTGTTATGTTGTCTCTCCAATAGATTTTGTTTGTTTTTATGGAAGAAAGAAAAGAAAGAAAATTTTGTAACAAAATAATGGGGAATAACAATAGTTAATACACTATATATTGTTATGTTCAAAGCAGTAACAGTCCAAGATATTGGGCATAAGATATTCACCAATTGATATTAGTACAAACCTTTCTTTTCATGAACTAAGAGATATTAGTAATATAACTAAGTTGTGTTTTGTCCCTTTTCTTTCTTTCCCCTTTCTCCTATCCTAATTCCTTTTTTTCTTTTTAAACAGTTTCTTCTCATTTTGCAATATTTATTGCACATTTTAGACTGTATTTACTTTGTTAGTTTCTCACAACAGGGAGCCAGTATGATGTTCACAGATGCAAGTCTGATTTATTTCACTTATGAGTATGGTCTTAAGTTGCATCCATTTACCTGTAATAGTCTGAAGTTCATCCTTCTTTATGACTAAGTAGTACTCCATTCTATAAAATCTTTTTTATCCATTCTTTGGTTGATGGGCATTTGGGTTGTTTCCAAGATTTAGCTATGAAATATTGTGCTACTATAAACACGAGGGCACACATATTGCTATGTGTGTAAGGTTTTTATGAGGTGTTTAGTTCTTTCTTGTTTTATTTATTTATTTATTTATTTGTGGTACCAGAGATTGAACTCAGGACCTGTACTTGCTTATTCTACTGAGCTATCTCCCTGGCCCCTGGGGTGTTTAATCTTTCAAGGAAGATACGAGGAAGGGGAATAATTCCACACTGATCCCCACAGTGGTTTCACCAGTCTTCACTCCCAACAACAGTGAAAATGAATGGAAAAAAAAAAAACTTAAATTTTGTTCCTTGTCTAAAAGCTTTGCTTTTGGTGCATGAATGAATGCAAAAATTGTGTATATTTAATTGTAATATTAATGCAAATATAAACAAGCCAATCTATGAACTTTTCACAAATCTGCCACTAAAGTGTACTTTAAGAAATACGTCCTCTAATTTTCTTCAGCAGAAAATTTGGAACCTCACTAAGTTAGAGGACATTACAGTACAGGTTCTATTATGTCCTGAGTCCTCATTGACCTTAAAGGATTAGTGCCAAAATAAAATAAAATAAATAAATAAATAAATAAAAACAGTGAAAATGAGAGCCTTCTTTCCCACAGTCTCTCCAGCATTTGTTGTTGGCTGAGTTCTTGATGACAGCCCTTCTTTCTGGAATGAGATGGAATCTCACTGTTGTTTTAATTTGTGTTTATCAAATTGTCAGTGATGCTAAACATTTTTCATGTGTTTATTTGCCATTTGTATTTCTTCATCTGAAAAATATATAATCATTTCAAATGCCCATTTTTTGATTGAGTCTTTGAATTTGGGGGCCTGATTTTTTTCAATTCTTTATATGTTCTAGATAGAAGATCTGTGATTTTGTCACAGTATCTTTATAGAATTTTTTTTTTGTGTGTGTGTGCAACTGGAGATTGAACTCAGGCCCTTGTGCTTTCCAGGGAAGCGCTTATTCTGCTGAGCCATCTCCCCCACCCCTGTAGAATATTTGCCTTTCCTTTGTTGTCCAGAATTTCTTTTGTTATTCTAGGTCTCTTCTGGTTCCAAGTGAATTTTAGGAATTTTTTTTTCTAGATCTGTCAAATATACTAATGGTATTTTAATTGGGATTACACTAAATCTTTATAACAATTTGGGAGTATGGTCATTTTCATAATGTTGGCTCTTTCTATCTATGAACAATGGGTATTTTTTCACTTTCTGATATTCTCTTTAATCTCTTTTCTCATAGTACTGTAATTTTCTTTTTTAATTTTTACTTATTTATTTGATACAATGTCTTGCTACACAGCACAGACTCATAATGATCATCCTGTCTCAGCCTCCCCAGTACTAGGATTACAGGTGTGCACTACCCTGCCAAGTTTTGGTGGCTGGCACAGCACACCTGGGGTTCCAGGGCCAGCAAAGCATGTGTTACCAGGGACTGAACTTGGGCCCTTATGCTTGTCAGGCAGGTGTTTAGACTGCTGAGCTATCTCCCCAGACTGTAATTTTCAATATATAAACCTTTACTTCCTTTGTTAGATTGATTCCTAGGTATTTCATTGTTTTGGATGCTGTTCTAAAAGGTGTTGTTTCACTAATTTCTCTCTTGTTGTCTTTTTGTTTGTGCACAGAAATGCTATTGAGCTTTTAACGTTGGTTTTCTATTCTGCTATGCTGCTAAATTTGGTTCTTAAATGTACAAGTCTCTTGGTAGAGTTTTGGGGATCCTCTATGCATAGTATCATGTCATCTGCAAATAATAATGATTTCACTTCTTTGTAATCATTATTCCTTTTATTTCTCTCTGTTGCCTAAGTACTTTGGCTAATATTTCCAGAACTACATTGAATAGGAGTTGTGACAGTGGGCATCTTGTCTTGCTCTTGTGAAAGTGTTCAGTTTTTGTCCATTTAGTATGATGTTGGCTGTTGGTTTGTCATAGATGTCTTTATCAGATTGAGATAAACATTATCTATTCCAATTTTCTGTAGAGTTTTCTTTTTTTATCATGAACGAGTGTTGGGCTTTGTTAAAGCTTTTCCTGCATCTATTGTCTCTAAGGTTTATTTTTCCTGTCAGATCCTTCCTAGTTCCCAAGGATGTCACTGTCTCTGCCTGTCTCTGCCTGTCTCTGCCTGTTTCTGTCTGTCTGTTGGTCTGTCTGTCTTTCTGTCTTTCTCTCTCTCTCTCTCTCCTCTCTCTGTCTCCTTCCCTTTCTTCTTCCCTCCCTCCATCTCTTTCCCCCTTTCCCTCTCTCTCCCTCTGCCCTTCTTCCCAGAGTTGTTATTTTCCAGTATCTGGAATCCAAATATTAAAGAAACTGAGCTGTTGCTTACTACTCTACCATTTTCACAGAAACCTGTCTGGAAAATTAAAATTAAATCATTGGATTAATCAATTACTAAAAGAAAAAACAATCTTCCAGTGATTGTTTCCTATCTTTTCCTCTCTGCTCAGTCCATGTAGCCCAAGGACCACTCAACTCTTACGAAATTAGTACAGCTTTAGCTTTGAGGTTGCTTATCCAAGGGGGCACAGCTTCTGGCCCCACATAATCTGAATCTTCCCTGGGCCTATTTCAGTGTGACACTAACATTCTGCATTCTGAGGGTCACTGGGCAAATCTCTCTAGCAATTCCTTAGCCTATCCAGAAAGGGATCCTTGGGAGGGAAAGATTCAATTTCTTCTCTGTGGTTGTTCCTCTGTGTTCATGGATTTCCATCACTATAACAAATACTTAACCTGTAAAGAAATGTTTTTATTTTGGCTCACAGTTTAAGAAGTTCCAGTTCATGACTACTTGGTCATTTGCTTCTGGGCCTGCGGCAGAAGCACATGATAGCAGAAGAGAATGGCGGAGAAAAACTGCTCCCCTCATGGATGAAAGTAAAAGGGGCTGAGTCCCTTCTAGCCCCTTCCTAGGCATATCCTGAGGGACCTAAAAGTCTCCCAATAAGCCCTACATTCTCAAGCTTCCACACTTCCTAATAGCGCTATCCAACAACCAAGGCTCTGCCACAAAGGCTTTTGGAGGGCCTTTAACATCCAAACTACACTGAGGAGAGTCACATGGAGAGAAAACATTCTCTCGGGCTTTCACAGAGAGCAAATTGTTCAAGCAATGGCTGTGACTCATCCACATGGCTGACACTGACAAAAGATCTGCAAACTATGGTTCAGGGTTTTAGGATAAATCCTGAGGGGATTTGGCTGACCTTGGCAGATACAAAAGTAACATTTCTTGGTTTTTGTTTTGTTTTGTTTTGTCTTTTTGAGACAGGGTCCCACTATGCAGTTTAGGCTGGCCTTAAGCTCACTTTGTAACTCAGTTCTTTTTTTTTTTTTTTTTTTTTTTTGGCGGAACCAGGGATTGAACTCAGGTCCTTGGGCTTGCCAGGGAAGCACTTATTCTACTGAGCCATCTCCCTGGCCCCCTCACTTTGTAACTCAGGCTGGTCTCGAACTCACAACAATCCTCCTGCCTCAGCCTCCTGAGTGCTGGGATTACAGGCCTGTGCATTTCTTGTTATATAGATATTGCTTTATCTTGGTCTTAAGCATCCAGCAGAAAAATGTAGAAATGAGGTCCGAAAAGTGAAGCCATGTTAATATGCTGAGTTGTGGAAGGCTCAAGTCATCAGATTCAAACATTGCCAGTCCTATGGATAACCCACTACTATTGTGGATTGCTATACTATATTGGAATATTTTGCTGAATTCATGTACCTACAATATTTGGATAGCAATGGAATACCCATCTCTGACAAAACTAAACCAAAAAGGGGGATATAAATGAAGGACCATTTTGTATCTATATATACAAAATAGTTGGGATAGATACACAGCTACTATCTTTTAATTCAATGAGAAGAAATATTTGTATTAATAGTGTTTGGACAGGATATCATGCCTGCACCTAGTACTATGAATAACTACTACAAAAACAACAATATGCAATGTATTAATTATTATAACTATCCTACTAACCTGTTTTGGAACTATTTCATTACTATCTATTTCTCAATAAAATTAGTAATAAAAAAAAAAACTACAGTGCCTGCAAGTGAACCTAGATGGGCTCTTGTTCTTAACAAATAGAAAATATCCTTGAACACACAATTTTAAATGTTAAGCCTGATTAAACCAATAGCACCAGCTGGGCGTGGTGGCACATGCCTGTAATCCCAGCACTCAGGAGGCTGAGGCAGGAGGATTATTGTGAGTTTGAGACCAGCCTGAGCTACAAAGTGAGCTTAAGGCCAACCTGAACTGCATAGTGAGACCCTGTCTCAAAAAGACAAAAAAAAAAAAAAAAAAA
>PVKA01041822.1:0-17805 GCA_004027165.1 Ctenomys sociabilis
TTCATTACAAAATGGTCCTTTATTTATATCCCTGTTTTTTGTTTTGTTTTGTCAGAGAGGAGTGTTCCATTGAATTTAAAGAAGTTGTATTTGGAGAAGTCTTTAAAGGGCCTTTCATATTTGATGACAGTTCAAATATTGTAGGAACTGGAATTCAGCAAGATATCCCAATATAGTTCAATGGTCCATAATAGTTATCAGCAGAACTCTGTGAAAACCTGAGAGAATTTTTCTCTCTCTAGGTAACTCTCCTTAGGCACTCTATACATTGTCAATTACTTTCCTCTGTAGCCCCATAATCTCCTTGATCAGAAAATTTGGGACACCACTGAGTTACACGATGTCACAGCACAGGTTCTCATGTCCTAAGTCCTCATTGAAGAGCTAGGGCCAAAATATTGGCTATCCTTGTAGCCCCTTTTTTCCTCTAATTTTTTGTCTGCAAACTTTAGTTGTTAAAAATCCAGAAGAGAAGTTTGATGACATCATTACCCCATAACAGAAGCAGTTGAGCTTAACATCACTATCAAATGCCTTAGACCCAACATGGAACTGCTATTTTCCAGCAACTATGGATATTCTAAACTTTAAATCCCTCTATAATGTTAAAAAATTACATATTTATAAAGTTTATATTTCAAAAAATAACATATTTTCTTCTGGTCGATTCATGCTTTACTTTTTAAAATTATTGAAACTTCTTTATTTGAGCTATGGGGAAAGCTAGTCACTAGCTAACAGGCTTTGGTATGTTGGTGGGGAGTATATAGAAACTCTGAATGAGGGTTTCCTACCACTGAGTTACATCTATTTTATAAAATTAATTTTATTGAGAAATAAATATAAATGAGACTTTCAAAACAGGTTAGTAGGACAGTTACAAAAATTAATACATTGCATATTGTTGTCTTCATAGTAGTTATTCATAGTACAAGTTGCAGACATGATATCTTGTCTAAACACTATTAGCACAAATCTTTCTTCTCATTCAACTGAGAGAAAATAACTATATCTATCCTATTTTGTATATATATACATATATATTTTTTTCACTACAAAATAGTCCATCATCTATATCCCTCTTTTTTGTTTAGTCTTGTCAGATATGGATATTACATTGCCATTCAAATATTGTAGGTGCATGAATTCAGCAAAATAATCCAATATAGTCCAGTAGTTCATAATACTAGTGGGTTATCTGCACAACTGTCAATCTCAGAAGTTGCTGACTTGAGTCTTTTACAGCCCAGCATATTAATATGGCTTTACTTTTTATACCTTATGTTTATACTTTTCTACAGGATGCTTAAGACCAAGATAAAGCAAGACCTATAGAACAAAAAATGCAACATTTGGCCCTAGCCCTTCAAGGTCAGTGAGAACTCAAGACATAAGAGAACCTGTACTATGGCATCCTGTACCTCAGTTGTGTCCCAAATTTTCTGTTCAAGGAGATTATGGGGCCACAGAGGAAAGTGATTGATGATGTAGAGTGTGCCTAAGGAGAGTCACCTAGAGAGAAAACATTCTCTGAGACTTTCTCAGAGAACAAATTGGTCAAGCAACAGCCATGACTCATCCAGATGGCTGACAGTGACAAAAGATCTTCATATTGATGTACATGGTTCCAGGGTAAATCCTGAGGGGATTTGACTGACGTTGTCAGATACAAATGTTACACTGAGCTACATCTAATGCCCTTTAAATTTTGTAGCTCTGGATCGCTAAGTTGCCCAGACTGGCCTCAGCTTGGGAACCTCTGCCTCAGGCTCTTCATTAGCTGTGCACACAGATGTCTGAGACTGCACTAGGTTGTTTGCTTTGTGTAGCAGTATTTCTCCTAGCAGTGAGGAGGCTGAGCATATTTTTAAAAGTCTCTCAGTCTGGACTGCAGGGAACAGATAGCAGCAGGCAAGTGTCTGGGATATTGATAACAGCTCTGAGGGGTGTGTTTCTAGTTCTGGTTTGAGCACAGAGTTGTCCCAGGAGTAGACTGTGACTCACTGTCGCTTGTTGATCATCACTGTGCTGTCCAGATCAGAACTTTCTGCATCCTGTCCTTGTGTCTCTAGGTACCTCCCTCTGCTTGCTGAGTCTAAGTTCACTAGCCTCTGCTTTGCCTGTGGACCATCACATGGGGTATGGAGCAGGAACCCTGGGTCCTCCACCAAGGCTGCAGGTTTTCTGGAACTCAGCTGGGCCTGAGTAGTTGCTGTGGTTGTGATGCTAAAGCTTTATGAAGAGCTGTGTGTGTGTTTTCTTCTCTCTGAGGCCCACAGTAAGGAGTAGAACAGCCAGGACAGAGAAGACAGTGCACTGTACTTCCCAAGCAGTTCTAAGCTGTGTTTTCTTTTACTTTATTTTCCTTTCCTTTTTGTTTTTATTTTTAAGAGGCAGGGACTCCCATGTTACTCAGGCAGGTCTCAAACTCCTACGTACATGCCTTTCTCCTGCCTCAGGTTTCTGAGACACACACCTGCCGGCCTGCACCACCAACCCTGGTTCTGAGATGTATTACTGCCCATTCCACTCTCAATCAATGTGTGATATTTTTGTTCCAAATTTCAACCGATTGGCTGCTGCCTGCAAGTGATGACCCTCACTGGTGCCTGCATTGTCAGAGAGAATTACAAAGGATTTTTCTTCCTTTCCCTCTTTCTATTCCAATCTAACCTCTACCCCTTCACATTAGCCAGATTCTAGTGGAGCCAGAAGATAATGGGGATGGAGGGTGCAGAGGGGTCAGGTGGCCTCCAGCTTGGGGTCCGTGCTAGAAGCGGGTCTTTGCAAATTACAGTGCTTCTGTGCAGAGAACAAGAACAAAAGAAGGTGAAGACATTATGGGGAGGAACATTTTCTTCTCCTCTTGTCTTGTGTCCCTTGTTCTAGTTCATTGTGTAGTAGTATCACAGAATGCTCCAGCGTACTTCATTCACAAACAACGGAAGTTGATTTCTCACTGTTTTGGAGGCCTGGCAGCCCAGTACCAAGTCATTAGTGCTTGGCTCACATTTTGCTGCTGCATCAGCCAAGGAGGAAGTTGCAAGGTGGGAGGGCAAATGAGGACCCAAGGGAGAGCACAACTCTTTCTTGAAGCCTATGTCCCTTTGTGACCTGTATTAAACGAAGACAGCAGCCTTGAGGACCCCTGCAGCTGTTACTACACATCGTTCCCCAGTGCTCTGGGCAGTATGTCAGCAACTGGTGCTCTCTGAGGGCGTAGCAGCCCTGCTCTCTCCTCCTTGGCTTCTCAAGTGGCCTTCTCATCTTCCTGCACCAGACACCTGAATGACCCCAGATGAGCTTAGTGTCACGGCTCCCCTTCCACCACCAGCTTAGTCTTCTCTTAAAGCCAATGATTTCCCTATCTATGAACTAAAGCTAAATAATGGCAGCCTCTCCTAATGTTCCTTCCCCCTCTCCTTCCATGTGTCCACAACTTCTTCCTCCATCCTAACACCCATGAAAAAAAAAAAGATAAAACAAGGAAGGAAAATTTGTTGCATGGCACCAAGAGATCCTGTAGGGACGCCTTCTCTACAAAATGAAAGCTGATGGGCAGTGGGTGAAAATAGAGAAAGGTCACACCACTGGGGACTCCCACTTACTTTGCTCTAAGCCCCGCCCACAGCCCTCACCCCAACAACTCACTTTATTTCTCTCCAGATTCACTCCCTGTGCTCCTGGCTCCTCCCTGTTGAGCACCAGCCAAATTGCCCTGGTATCTGTTTTCTTGAAAAGTCCAGCTGTGTGCCCTGATGGCTCAGCTGTGAAATACAGCAGGTGACAAGAAGGCCGTGAAAAGATGGGTGGCGGTTCAAGCCAGCCTGAGCGGGTGAGTTGTGGGCTGGCCCAGCCTGAGCTGGCTACACAGCCAGGGAGATGCAGCTCTGGGTCACTGAGGAAATGACTTGGTGGAAGGGAGTGCTGGTGGTTAATGGCAGGGAGAGTCCGAGAAAGGTGGGAGGTCAGAGGTCATCTGGTGCAGCCCACTCTTTCCTGTGGCAGCCTCCTCCAAGACAGCCCCTTGGGCCCTAGGAATGGGCATCTGAACTTTAATTGGTGACCTCCCTCTGGGTGCTTGTTCCACCCTAGGCATTCATGGGAGACAAACCTAGAAGCATCTTCAAACGTGATAGTCTGCATAAAAAAAGATGTGAACAGGCACCTGGGCGGACAACAGCCCACATGTGAGGCACTGAATCCACCTTCTCTGGAGAGGCCTCTGGGGTTAGCCATTGACTGGCTGACTGGCTCCAGTCAGGGGACATTTACCCCTTTGGGCCTCCGTTTCTACATGTGCCCTATGGGCATCATAAGCGAGCCCGCCTCCTGGGGAGGGGAGATACCGGGCCGTGGAGCACATCCGAGCTGTCCGAGTGTAGGTGCGTTGGGAGTTGGGCACTATCAGCAGCCCGGGGGCCCTGGGGAGACCTCTGAGGGCCTCTCTGTGTCCTGAAGGGTGAGCTGGAGCTTAGCGGGCATGGACGCCCCTGGGTATCTGGGCAGAGACCTGCTGAGAAGAAAGTAAAGATTAGGCCTGTGCCTGCAGTGTGGAGTGCAAGAGAAGACTTTCTCGCATCTACCTGCCTGCCAGAGGCCGGGGTTAAATGTGGTAGGACTTCCTGTTTCCTCTTTGTATGTGGATGAATGAATGCTCTTAGGAGGAGTCATTTGCCAAATGTCCCATGATGCAAAGCTAAGGGAAGATGGCTGGATTTACCTCCAGAACAGTGGGTGGCCCCTGAGAGATCAGCATTTTTGGAATGCATGACATGACAGCCTGGTCTCTGGCCCAGGCCTTCACTAGGTCAGTGCCTACCAGGTCCCTGGCACAGATAGGTCATGAGCAGAGGGGCTGCAGGACCTAAGTGTGGGCTGACAGCTGGACCCTGAGTGGGGCTCACTCTAGTAGGGGACCTTCTTGTAGTGACCCTCCTGACAGCTGCCCCATGGGTACATGACCCTCTGCACAGCCATTGCTTCCATGTGTGATCTGCATACAGGAGGTGGGTCAGATTGGAAAGAGCTGGGTGAGACCATGTGCAACACTGGGTCCTACAGTGTCTCTGAGGACACACTATGCCTTTGCTGGTTCCTTACTTGATGAGAAAGTACACAAACTGCAAGAGTTAAATAGACATCGGGGCACTGAAAGAAAGAAGACCCTACTGATGTGGGGGAAGTCAAGAGTCATAGTATGGTTGAGCAATGGAGCCCACCGCCTGGCTTGGGTACCTGACCCCAGGGCTATCCAACCTCCTCCAAAGGCCAGGAAAGAACCTAGGCCCACAGCCAGGATGGCCTGGAGAGGTCCTTGGGGTTCAGGAATAAGGATGCTCTGTGCTGTCCCTGAGGCTGCCTGGGTGGGGGTAAAAGCATGAGCTCTAGGGTGCAGACCTGAGCTCTCTCACTGAGCAGCTGTGGGGCTCTGTGCCCCTGAGATGTCTTCTGTGCTGAAGTGGCCTTGTGTGTAAAAGTATGAGTGACAAGTTATTGTTGGAAGAAAGAAGTGAACACCGGTATGAAATAGGGCCAGCAGCAGGGCATTGCACCTAACACCCACACACTATGGCAGCCGTGTTCAACCAGGCTGGGTTCCCACTGCCAGTGCCTGGACTTGGTGCCCTCCAGTGTCACGGGGCCACCAGGAGAGGGTGCTGCGCTTTGGCTGCAAGGGCCAGCTCTGCTTGCTGGACATCCATGTGGGAAGCGGAGAAAAACAGGCTCTTAGGCACAACCTGAATCAGAGAAGAAGTTTAGACCCCTCTGAGGTACTGATTTGTGTCAATGCCCACAGCAGCCTGACTGAGTCCAGGAACCAGCTAGAGATTTTTCACAAGCACCAGGGCTAGCATTAATGTCCCACCTCATGGAGGAGGCTAATGACCAGAACCCTACCCTGTGTGGCCATGAAAGAACTCCATCACTCTGTATGAAAGGAGCCAAAGCGGCAGCCTTGGTCATCCAAGCTTAAAATATTAGAACTGCAGTATATTGTCTTAGAGCTCTGCAGTGAGAAGCCTAAAACAATGTGCTGAAAGCTTGGGGTTTAGCTCAGTGGTACAAAGAGTATCTAGAAGAACCTTGGTTTGATGCCCCACACCACAAAGAAAAGAAATTAAAGTCACTGTAGGTTCGTCTCCATCCCAAGGCTTCAGGAAGAGTCTCTTCTGTTTCCCATGCAGCTATTTCAGGACCTGCATGCACTGGCTCAGGCTTGTCCCCTCTGTCTCTAAAGATAGCAGCTTTCTGGGGCTGGGAACATAACTGAGAGAAAGTGCCCTGCTGGGCATCATATCTCAACACTCCATGAGATACAAACAAAGGATAATAAGCCAGCCTCTTCCTGCTTCTGGTGTCACATACTCTCCTTTGACCCTGACTGTCTCACTTCTCCCTTACAAGGGTCGTGATTACATGGGGTCCACTGGGCCTCACTGCCAGCCTCAGGGCCTTCACCAAATCACACCTGCAGATTATTTTCTGGCTAAGGTCACATTTGTAGGTTCCAAGGGTAGGATCAGGGCTTGGGCGGCTGAGAATAAGGGTGTCATCCTGCTTCAGTGCTGTCCTTGCAGCATGGAATCACTGAAAGGCAAAGGATGGGATCCAAAGACACAGAAGGAAGATCCAGAGAAATTGCTCTGGCAGGCAGGATTACCAGGAGATACCCAGGGCTGAACCTTCTTCACTTCCTTGATATAGAAGCGCCCCCTGCACAATGTGTGTGTGTGTGTGTGTGTGTGTGTGTGTGTGTACTCATAACACTCCCATATTAAATTTCTTATTGTCTTTCCCACAGCAACCTGAACCTCCACCCAGACCTAAGGTGAGTGGTATGGGAGTGGTGGATGGAAATTTCATTCTGCATCCAGGGTGGGTGGTGAGTGACAGCTGGTGGTGTCCCCTGACTTGCTCTACTCAATGTGTTCAGAGGCTGGGGTTTAGCTTAGGGGTAGTACAACTGCTTAGAAGACTCAAGACTTGATGCCCTGCACCATGAAGAAAAGAAATAAAAGGCACCATAGGTTCATCTCCATCCTTAGGCTCCAGGGAGGCTTTTCTATTTCCTTTGGGGCTTCTTCCTACACGCATTGGGTCAGTCTCCTCCCTCTGATTCTAAAGACAGCAGCTTCTTGGGGCTGGCGGTGTAGGTCAGAGTATGTCTCATGCTGGGCACTCTTTCTTGAACACCACATTAAGCACACATACAACACCAAAGCCAGCATCTTCTTGCTCCTGTTGTCATCTCCTCTCCTTTGGTCCTTGCCATGTTCAGAACATCCCTTAGTGTCTGTGGGACTGATGACGACCACATATCCCAAACAAGAGTATGGTAAAGGCTAAACAAAAAGGGGCAAATCAAAGCCCCCTCACACAATTAGAGAGTCTTCAGGGTTGAAGCAAGAGCTTCTCTGGGAAGCCCACATTTACTCAGTTATCAGAAGAAGGGAGGGGAGCACTCAGGAAGGGTGGAGCCACTCCAGGACTCCTCCACATAAGGCATTAAGTTAATCCACCTAGACGTGAGCTGTCTGAGGCTGCAGTCTCTGTCTGGTAGAGGTTGGGGCCAGGTGTCCCTGGCTGTGAGCTTGTCTTTGAGGCTGTCTGGCTTCACCCACCGTGACAGGCCCAGCAGGGATCAGTGACTCGCAGAGGCTCACTTGCTATTGGTCCACTGCTCGTCTCGAGACGAGGAGCCTGGGCCTCGGACAGCTCACAAGTTCACATGGACAGCCCGGTGGTGGATTCAGGTCCCTCTCAGGGCTGCTTTGCTGTGCTCTCTATCTACTCCCATTTGTTTCTTTTGTCATTACTGCACTGGAAACCTGGCTAGTACTGTTGGGTTTGCTGATCTGTCAGGAGACTGGGAATTGAAGTGAAAGGCACAAGCCTGCCTCTGTGATCAGCCCATTGTAGAATCCATGATGGGTGTCTTGGCAGCAGACCTCACCACTGGTTTGACAGCCTCATCTCTCTATGCCTACTTTGCTAGACCTGCATCCAATATGGTTATTTATGACAAGTTCTAAATTCTCTGTATGAGGTGATTCTCATGGAATTTGTTTTGTTCCATAAGAATAAAACAGAAGGAATCTAGCCTATCTATTGTTGGTTTCATCTGTATGAGTACCTGGATTTTGGTAGTCTCTGAGAAAAAATAACCAGTTTTGGGGGAATTAGAATTTCTATAGCAATGCTTTATGCATCTTGTGGTTACACTTTTTGGCTGAATGTTCAACACCAAGTTAGAGCGCCATGTGTATTAATTAAAGTTAACTTCTTGCTATCTACCAAGGTCAACTAAATCTCAAGATTTACCCTGGAACTGTATACAGCACCTCTCACTTCTGTCCGTGTCAGTCCTCTGGATGAGTCATGGCCATTGCTTGACCAAGTTGCTTTTCAAAAGCTTGGGAGACTTTTCTCTCCTGATGACTCTCTCTCCTAGTGATGCATACTATACACCAAGAATCACTTTTCTCTGTGTCCCCACAGACTCTTTGCTTAGGAGATCAGGAACTTAGCCAAGTCATAGGATGTCACAGCAGAGGTTCTCTTCTGTCCTGGGTCCTCATTGACCTCAGAAGGCCATCGCCAATATATTGGCTATTCCCTTAGCCCATCCATCTTTCTAATTTTGAGTCTCCAAATCTTAGTTGTTGAATATCCAGACGACAAGGTTAATGACACTACATTGCAGTGGGAGCAGTGCACTTAATTATCATATATGAAGTATACCCAGGGAACTGTTATTTCTCATAGGTATGCTTGTAGTTGAATCCCCCCAGAATGTTAACAAAATAGTTATGTGGTTTCAGAGAGAAATTTAAAATAAAAAGCATAAGAAACATGATGATGTTTTCAAAAACACATTTAAGTCTTCATCTCTGAGTAGAATAACCTCTATATTCAATCATTACTACCTAATATATAAGAAGCTTTTACCTAACTTGTTGCATTTTGATAGGACTTCATTGAAGAAGTTTGTAAGGTTGTCTGGGCTTTTCAATAGCCAAGTACCTCTCAATGTAGTGGCACATACGCAGGGCACACATGACATGAAGTTTTGTGAAAATATTGTCATCTAACTGATGGCCTCATGTTGGCTTCACGTGAACCTCTTACTACAAACACCTGGGACATAAGAGAAAGACAGATTTCTGTCACTACAAACAATTACCGTTTTACAGTTTTAGGATACTGTACACTTGGAAGGCATGGATACACTTAATACACCATGAAATGAGCAATAACAAATGATCATTACTTTGTTTATCGATTCAGCTTTGTATAAGTAGCATCTTTTAATCAGAAAATCTTCTTCTATTATTTTTGAAATCACCCAGAAGATGGCTCAGTGGAATAAGCATTTCCCTGGCAAGCGCAAGGGCCTGAGTTCAATCCCCAGTTCCACCAAAATAAATAAATAAATAAATAAATAAATAAGTAGATAAAGTTCTATTATTTTTGAAATCTTAAACTTTTGGGGATGACCAATGTAAATGTGTCATAATAATATATACTTAATAACAATTACTGGGGCTTCTGATTAATGTCAAGGCCTAGGGGTAGTGTCTTTCCCCCACAGCTGCTCCTTTATTCACCAAAGGCAGACATGACTAATAATTTTCCAAGCCCAAGGGGTTCCCATTTACTTTTACAAATTTCTAATGAGAAAACTAAGTTTGATATATTGGCCAGCTGGCAACCATGGTGGAAGCATGCCTTTTTAAATATATAAACCAAATTAAACTATGTACAAATATTCAAAAAAGAAAGAGAAAACAAAAAAAAAAAAAGAGAGAAAAAATTATTGAGCTCGAATTTTAAAAAGCTATTCAGAGAATAAACAACAGACAACCAAAATATACCAGTGAGCTGCTTACAATATGAGTGAACTTGAAAATGTTTTTCCCAAATTGAATTATATTTTACAATTGTTTAAATTTATAATTATAAAAAAAGACTAGTTCAGAACTTTTTGTTTTGTACTTCAGTTAACAAAGATCTCTTCCAAGAATTTGGGAAAAAATAGAAACTATTTTTTAGTTTGTAAGTAGGTGTGGCCTCAGAGCCTCATGTCGATTTGATAGCTTCTAGAGTTTGTGATTAATTCATGATCCAGTGCTTGGCATTAAGGGTGTGAGTGCTACACCCAGGCTGGGACAGAGAGCCTGAATGCAGTGTAAGGAGGAGAGAGAGGCTTGCTACCTGCCTCAGATGCTGCTGCTACTCCCTTGGCTCTCTGCTGTTTCTCATGGCCATGAGAGGTTGCCCTTTGTCATGTGTTGCTCTGCCTTGAAGCCAGCGGAATACGGACTGAAACCTCCACTAACTGTGAGCTAAATAAATATTTCCTTCCTTAATTCTGGGTGTCAGGTATTTGTCCCAGCAAAGAGAGAAAAGTAACTACAACACCTTATATCTAACTTAGGCCCAGTCATTTTGGTTCATGATAAATCTCAGGTCGAGAGTCTGCCCAAGAAATAAATCTAAGTAACGGTGGACTGGAAACATACGTCCAATACTCTGCTACTGAAGCAGGCATTCTACATATGATATAGACAGTATAGCCATTAAGGAGAACAAAGAATTAAAGAGTTTGGTGGTAGACAACCTGTCTGATGTGCAAGTCCCCGAAGGCAAGCCTTATCAGACGAGGGCTAGGGTCAGCAGAGCCACCACGTGAGACTATCTCCAGGGTCACTCCTGTCTCCTTCATGGTCATACGTCCCTCAGTGGTAGCCATCTCATAGATACATCACCTATTATGTTACAAGCATAACCTCTTCCCTGGGTTATTGGCTGATGTGGTCCTTCCCATTTCCCTGTGTTGATCTCCTTCAAAAGTCCTTTCTTGTGTCAAACTCTATGTTGGGCATCATCATAGATGTTAATCAGTGAAGTTCGATAGGGCTCAACTTATTGTCTGCAGCTGGATTTAAAAAGGTTCAAGTAAAAATGGCTAAATCTAACTGCATGTGGGGATGATGGTATTCCTTTTTTTTTTTTTTTGTAATTGAATTTTAAGAGATAGGTATGCTCTTTCTATAGCACTTGCCAAAGAGGGCTGTAAGAGATTTATACAATGTGTTTAATATGCCACCATTGAAAAATGTTTGTTGACATATGAAGGTCAGTCTTTATGATGCATTGAAAATCCATAGAAGCAAATGCTGACAAGTAATGAAGTTGGACATGACCAGTTTTTTCTCCTGTGTGGTAAATTGCATGAATTAAATGAAAATACATACCAATAGATACATGACTGTATTATAGTTTAACAGAAGAACAATTGTGCACAGCACTCATTTGCCAAATATCATTACACATTAAGCCTCTGAGGTTACTGCTTTCTTGTGTCACAGACTTAGGAACCTTTTGACAAGTAGGACAGGACAGGACAATTTGTCTTGAAACCTGGATAATTGAAATTTTTGGTGAAAGCCTTACTATTTTGGTGATAATATGAATGAGATTGTCTAATTTCATCGAATGGACTAGGAAAAGTGATGAATGAATCAGCTTGCTGATATTTACATATGTTTAAAATCCAGATGAATTAAAATGAGACATTCTGTGACCAATAGAAAAAGGTGGTGTTTGGCTATGAATTGCCTTCTGCAGCCTAAAACAAATTAGATGCAGATCTAAAGTTGATCATAGGGAGATTCTCCTAAGTCTCTGAATAAGGTAGATTGGATAAGCTCATTCTCTAATTGTGCTAGCAGGTTTAGAGCTACATTGTGTAGGACAAAATTTTAGTAATTTCAGACTTGTGCTGAAAGTCCTGCAGTCTCTGTTTCCTGTTCATAACCCTTACTCCCGATGGCAGCCTCATGTTTGATGAACCATCAGTAAAATAGATTACACATCAGAAATAGGTTCAAGTTTGTTAATTTTTGGAACAGTACGTGAGTGCTTGAGAAAAATTGAAAGATATGATCACTAGGAAAATGATGATCCATTTTTCCTGTGAAATCTTCAGATTCTACTGGATAACATAAAGCTTTCTTTAGCAGAGTCCAATGGGCAATATGACTGAAGCAGAATCAGCACCAAAGAGTTGTTTGGATCTTGTTCTTCCCATAATGACAACCTTGGCAACTTTTTTGAAATATAATTTCAGGGTTTTGATTGACTGATTAGAAAGTTAAAGCTACTCAACAGGATGAATGTGTTTATTATAGAATTGTCCTGGGCCAGGGGGATAGCTCAGTAAAATAAACACTTGCCTGGCAAGCACAAGGGCCTGAGTTCAATCCCTGGTTCTGAAAAAAAAAATGTCCTATGACACCTGTGGGAGAATGAGGAGTACTTGAAATGTGAAGGTTAAGAGGATAATTTGTGTTCATTCTAGAAAGCTGATGCTGCTATAACAGTTTTTCAAGTAAAGTTAGCTCCTTTTAGCCTCAGTAGATAAACTGCAAGGGGAGAGAATAGCTTGTTCTCCCAGTGAAGTATTATATAAATGTTTTAATTGATAGAGAACAATGCCTAATTTTGGCCTTATCCAATTTATATCTCCTAATACCATTTAAAAATCATTTAGAGCTTTTAAATGATCTTGACAAACCTGCAAAGTTTGCGACCTCACTGTCCTGTTTGTAACTAGCATTCTCAGGTCAATAATGAGCAGTGGACAGTTGTACCTTGCCTAGGGCAATGCAGAGGCCAAAGGATAGTAAACCTCATTTTTTCTCTTTGAAGAGGTCATACAGTGGTTTATGAATTGGAGCTGCCAGTAAGAGATCATTGATATGATGGCTTGGTGAATTATGTAAACAGTAGGATATATCATAGATCCTTCCTATCCTATATCCATGTAACAGAAAGACATCATAATGCACTATGTAAACAGAAGGCTGTATCATATATCCCTCCTATCATATATCCATATTAACACAAGGAAGCAACGTAAGCAGGAGGATAGATTTGTCTAACTTCTGCAAGGCCTGCGGTAGAAAGAACTGGCACAGAGCTGGATTATTTCCAATTCCTTGAGGTCCTGTGACCCACTGATAAAACTGCATTGGCTCCTTAAAGTTTAAACCAGGTACAGAACAGGCAAAAATGTGACCTCTCTGCAGGAAAAAGACGACTGTGAGAAAAGCAGTCTTTTAGACCAATTATGATGAAGCTCAGCTTGGGAGCTGCGCTTGGGCTCGGCAGTCCTGCTCACGGCGCCCCCATAGGAAGGAAGGAAGCGCTTGCAGCTCTTAGATCCGCAATTACTCCATTTGTTTTGTTCCTTTAGAAAAACAAACACAGAAGTATTCCAAGGACTGAGTTTTCTAAATGTCCTAGCTGGAATTGTTCCTCAAGTGGTTTGTGTAGTTGGATGCGTTTCTTCCTGTTAGGGGGCCACGGATATACTGAAATGGGCGTCTCAGTTTCCATTGTAGAGGCAGAGTTGTTTTTGGAGGGAGGAGCAACAATGGCCTTTGTTAAAATAAACCTGTTGAGAGCCGGGCATGGTGGCGCATGCCTGTAATCCCAGCACTCGGGAGGCTGAGGCAGGAGGATTGTTGTGAGTTCAAGACCAGCCTGAGCTACAAAGTGAGCTTAAGGCCAGCCTGAACTGCATAGTGAGACCCTGTCTCAAAAGAGACAAAAAAAAAAAAAAAAAAAAAGAAAAGAAAAGAAAAAAGAAAACCTGTTGATATCCAGTACCCCACCTGTGGTTCTTAGGCATAGTGCTTACAGACTCTTCGATCCCCTATAAATTCTTTCCTATCCCTCTCCCTTTTTTGGTATTCCATGCTCATCATCATTTGTGTAATTTTGGGATTTGAGTCTCCTTGTTTAATTTCAGAATCAGAATTTGTCTGTTTAAAGTTTAGATTAGAATCATTTGTCAATATTGATTTCCACTTGTGTGACAAATCTCATCCCTAGAAATTGACCAGAATAGGTGCCACTTACACTTTGGCTGGTCTGGCCCCTCAGAAGGCAGGAAGAAGGCACTCTGTAGTATTTGCTAAGGGAACTCAGTTCTGTTAAAGATGCAGGTCCCTTTGCATTGACGGTGTGGGAGGCCACTGTTCTAATGCAAGTACAGACACATCCCACTAGGGTCTATTAGACCTTCAAACATTTTCCATTGATCTTTGTAAAACACATTGGCCTCTTAGTCACTTCTTCCCTGTTCCTTTTCTTGCTTTGAGGGTCTTGTTTCCTCCTGAACTATCAATATTTAATGAAAGAAGTTTCATCTATCAGTAACAAAATCAACTGTGACACATCTTCTCCCTGTTCAAAACCCAGAGATCCATAGCACAGAGAAAAACATTCATCTCATCAGGATAATCACCATGAATCACACTAGGCACAATAACTATTTCTTTTAAATTTATGTCAGTGTTCTCCAGTATAAGATCAACTATTCCTGGGCTGGGGAGATGGCTCAGTGGAATAAGTGCTTCCTTGGCAAGCACAAGGGTCTGAGTTCAATTCCTGGTTCTGCAAAAAACAAACAAACAAACAAAAATCAACTGTTCCCTCAGGTGGTGGACCTGAAACTATTTGTGGGAATTGGAATAGATTTTCAACTTTGATAAAAGTGACTCTTCTAAGTGCACTTTGTTTTGTTCCCATGGAACTTTTCAAAGAGCCACATTTAGGTTGCTGGATCTGCTGCTGTGTTTGCTTTGGATAATGCTGCCTGGTATTTTGACTCAATAGTTACATTTCCTCTATTGTTTGGCCAACCTGAGGAAAGGCAACTCATCTGTATTTTTTAGCAAAGGTGTACCATCTTTGTGGGTTTTAAGTTGACAATGTCTAGTGAAATGTCTTCCTTGTAGGCCTCTCAGACAGGGTCCAGGAGTGGGACCTAAACCTTCCACACCAAAGTCATTGTTCCCTTGCCCTGCTGGAGTTGCAGCTCCTGTCCCTTTAGATCCAGCAAGAACTGTACAATTTTTTTCTAGTATATCCCATTTTCCACAGTTAAATATTTTATGATACCCTTTCCTGCATTATTAAAACCAGCCTTAACTTAAGCCATTATAGTTGTCTGATATGATTCAGTTCCAATACGCGGACAAGCAGAATATACATTGTCAGTTCATTGGTTGAGTTTACAGGATTTGAAGCTTGCTTGCAGTCTCTATCAGCATTTGCATTTCACCCGTAGACTTGCAGTGTCTGTAGCTTGTGTGTTTGAAACCCGTCTGTGAATAGTTCCTTGTCATCTAACCACAAATTGGGTAAACTGTTCCTTAGGTCACTGAAAGATATGTAACAAGGACTTAGTCCCCTCCCCTGGAACAGTTGCCCATGCCTGTGTTAGTAAATCTGCCAGTTGTGAATATAGCTCATCAGGACCTCGGGGCAGACCTCAGGGTGGATTCCAAAAGAGTGCATAGTGTCCTGTCCCAGACAGCATCTCATTTACTTCCAGAAGTGGATTAGAACCTGCTCTGTTTCTATGAGCTTGCTCCAAAACAAGACCTTTAAATTGTACATCAAAGTGTAGAAACTGAGGAGCTGGGAGATGGCTCAGTAGAATAAGTGCTTGCCTGGCAAGCACAGAGTCCTGAGTTCAATCCCTGGTACCACAAAAAAAGAGGCAAATGGAATTATTTCAGGGCTCTGGGAGGATGAAAGCCCCCTCAAAGAATTCGAGATTGTCTCAGAATTAAGACCAGAGATTCTGTGGGCCTCCCTTGTTTACTTAGTTATCAGAAGAAGGGCAGGGAATACTCAAGAATGGCAGACCATTCAGGGACTTCTCCAAGCAAGGCATTAAGTTAATCCATCCAGGGGCAAGATGTCTGCTACAGTCTTCATATGGCTGAGGGTGGATCCAGGTGTCTTTGGCTGTGACCTTTGTCTTATCCTTTGAGGCTGCCGGCTTCACCCGCCATTACAGGCCTCAGTACAGAGGTTTACTTACTCTGAGTCCACCAACCATTTCCAGAAGAGCAGCCCTGGCCTTGGAAAGGCGCCCAGGGAACCAAGGAAAGCCAATCAGTTAGTTTAGGCCTGCTCAGGATTACTTTGTACTTGTAGCCCTCAGAAACTGAGGTGACCGGGGGTCCATCTTGCCAGCCTCAGATCTTCAGTTTCATCAGTTTGCAGACCCACTTGCAGTTATGGTCACACTCACAAGGTCCAGGGATTGGGTCAGAGCATGGATATTTCAGAACTTGAGGGCCCAGAGTCAAGGGTGTCATTCTGGCTTCAGTGACTTGCAGCATGGAGTTAGTGAAATTCAGGTGATGGGATCCAGGGACAGAGCAGGAAGATCGAGAAAACTTACTATGGACAACCAAGATTACCTGGAGACACCTCAGGCTGAGCCCTCTCAGCCTCATTCACAGAGGAGCACCTCCCTATGAGTGTGTGTGTGTGTGTGTGTGTGTGTGTGTGTGCTCATCACACACCCACATTAAATTTTGTGTTCTCTTTTCCACAACCACCTGAGCCTGAATCCATAACTGAGGTAAGTATTGTATGGGTGGTGGCAGGATATTTCATTTATAATGGTGGGTAGGTTGTAGGTGGTCTTCTCTGACTTGCATAATCCAACATGTTGAAAGGCTTTGAGTGTAGCTCAGTGGTAGAATAAGCACCTAGAAGGCTCTGGATTTGACATCCTGCACCACAAAGCAAAGCAATAAAAGACACAACAGGTTTGTCTCCATCCCAAGGCTTCAGAGACAGTCTGCTCTGCTTCCTCAGCAGCTTCTTGAGGGGCCTGCATGCTTTGATTCAGACTTCTCCCTCTGGCTCTAAAGCCACAAGCTTCTTGAGATGGGGAGTGTAGTTCATAGCAAATTACCTTCTTGGTATCCTTTATCTAATCCCAGGCAAAGCACAAATGAAAGATAAAAGCCAGCATGGTCTTGCTTCTGTTGTCATAGCCTCTCCTTTGTCCTTTATAGGGCTCAGAATGCCCCCTTAGTCACTGAGGGGCTGATCGTACCTGCAATGTCCGAAACAAGTACATATATGGCAGAGGCTACATAAGAAGATGTGGATTGGGTAATTTCAGAGCTCCAGGAGGATCTAAGCCTCACAGAGAACTTGAGATTCTCTTCTGGTTAAGACCAAGAGCTTCTCTAGAAATCCAGCATTTATGCAGTTAGCAGAAGGGAGGGGAATAGTCAAGAAAGATGGAGCCACTCAAGGATTTCTCCAAGGAAGGGATTAAGTTAATCCACTCAGCAGTGAGATGCTTGAGGCTGCAGTCTTTATCTAGATGAGGATGGACCCTGGTGTCCCTGGCTGTGATCCTGCCTTATCCTTTGAGCCTTTCGGGCTTCACCCACCCTTACAGGCCTCAGTGGGGACCAGTGACTCCCAGAGGTTCCCTTACCATGGGACACTGCTCGTCTCCATACAAGGAGCCTCAGCCTTGGACACACTCGCTAGTAAACACGGAAAACCAGTTGATTCATTGAAGTCCTGCTCAGGGCTGCTTTGTAGTGGTCTCCATTGCACCCTGACTCCGCACTTCTCTCCTACAGGGGCCGCAGTGATTACATGGGACCCAGCTGGGCCTCAGTGTGGTGACCTGGAGCTGACCATCTTGCCAGCTTCATATCCTTCCCTTAATCACACCTGTGGACCCTTTTCTGGTTAAGGTCACATTCATAGGCTCCAGGGATCAGATCAAAGTTTGGAGGCTTCCGAAACTGGGGGACTGGACTCAATGGTGTCATTCTGGTTCCAGTGCCTTCCTCATGGCATGGAGTGGCTGAAATGCAGGAGATGGGGCCCAGGGGTAGAGCAGGAGGATCTAGAGAAATTGCTCTGACGGCCAAGGTTACATAGGGAGAGCCCTCTCCA
>PVKA01041823.1:0-17828 GCA_004027165.1 Ctenomys sociabilis
CACATTCATAGTGATCTTCCTGCTTTTTGCCTCCCATGTGCTGGGATGACAGGCGCGCGCCACCACGCCCGGATTGCATTGCCGGCTCAGCGCACCCGAAGGCGGGGCCGGCGCGGCTAGGGGAACCAAGGATCGAACACTGGTTCCTACGCTTACCTAAGCAAGCGCTTAGTCCGCTGAGCTATACCGCCGGCCCTTCAGCATGAGGAAAGGATGAATGATTGGTTGGGCGTGGTGAAACACAGCTGTAAACCCTGCCACCTGGGAGGCTGAGACAGGAAGATCATTTGAGTCCAAGAGCTCTGGGCTGGCCTGAGGAGCACAGCAAGTCCTCTGCTTAAGTAACTATTTTTTAAATTATAGGAATTTAAGAAGATATTTCTTAACCTGATTTAAGCAGCAAACAATGTACACATCTAAATATCACATAATGTCATTAATATATATAATTTTATATGTATACATCATTTAAAAATAACTATAGCCCATATAAAACAACTGATGCTAGTAAAGTTTTTAAATGTAAGGAGAAAATAGGATCAGTTCAGGCAACAGTTGCATGTTACCTTGCTTGGGCAAGACAGCCTTTTTTTGTATGGCTGTATACAGGATTCCTATCCTTCAGTAACTTCCTGTGTCTTGTGCCTGCAACTGATAAATCCCCTTTGCTCTTCATGAGGCCTCTTTCCATTCTCTTTAGACCTCGGTCTTCATAGTTCCCCATCTTGCCTTCTCTTTCTTCAAACTACAAGAAAGAGGCAGAGGTGTCTCAAACTGCTCAGCCTGTTACTTGGTTTCCCAGAGCTGCACCAGAGTTGTCCTCAGCAAAAGTACCTGCCCGACTGGCTGATTTGAAGATCCAGTATATTAAGATCTTCATAAACAATGAATGGCATAGTTCAGTGAGGGGCAATAAGTTTCCTGTCATTAATCCTGCAGCTGAGATCTTCTGCCAGATGGAAGAAGGGGATAAGGCAGATGTTGACAAAGCTGTGAAGGCCACAAGACAGGCCTTTCAGATCAGCTCTCCGTGGCGTACTATGGATGCTTCAGAGAGGGGCCACCTCCTGAATAAGCTGGCTGACTTAATAGAGAGAGATCATGTGCTTCGGGCAATGATGAAGGCAAAAAATGCTGGAAAACTATTTTCTAACACATATTTCATGGATGTAGGAAGCAGTATAAAAGAATTACGCTACTGCGCAGGCTGGGCCGACAAGATCCAGAGCCACACCATACCTGTGGATAGAAGCTTCTTCACATACACAAGACATGAACCTATCGGAATGTGCGGCCAAATCATTCCTTGGAACTTCCAGTTGCTCATGCTGGTGTGGAAGATTGGGCCCGCCCTCAGCTGTGGAAACATGGTGGTTGTCAAACCGCAGAACAAACTGCCCTCATGGCTCTCCATGTGGCATTCTTAATTAAATAGGTTTCCCTCTTGGAGTGGTGAATATTATTCCTGGCTGTGGGCTCACCACAGGGGCAGCCATCTCTTCCCACATGGATGTTGACAAGGTGGCATTCACAGGATCAACAGAGGTTGGCAAAATAATCAAAGCAGCTCCTAGGAACAGCAACCTGAAGAGGGTCACCCTGGAGCTCTGGGGGAAGAGCCCCTGCATCATGTTTGTAGACGCCGACCTGGACACTGCTGTAGAATTGATGCACATGGGCCTATTCTTCCACCAGGGCCAATGCTGCATAGCTGCATCCAAACTTTTTGTGGAAGAATCAGTTTATGATGAATTTCTTCGGAGGAGTGTCGAGAGGGCTAAGAAATATGTTCTTGGAGATCCTCTGAGCCCAGGCACAAATCAGGGCCTTCAGATTGACAAGGAGCAGCATAATAAAATCCTGGAGCTCATCGAGAGTGGAAGAAACAAGGAGCCAAGCTGGAATGTGACTGAGGCCCCTGGGCCTCCACAGTTTACTGCCAACAGTTTTCTCTAATGTGACAGATGAGATGCGCATCGCCAAGGAGATCTTCAGACCAGTGCAACAAATCATAAAGTTTAAGTCTTTAGATGGAGTGATCAAGTGGGCAAACAACACCACCTATGGCTTGGCAGCAAGAATCTTTACCTTGACAAGACGGTGACAGTCTCCTCTGCTCTGCAGGTGAGGACAGTGTGGATAAACTGCTATGGTGGAGGAGGGTGTCAGGCTCCCTTTGGTGGATACAAGATGTCTGGAAATGGACGAGAACTGGGTGAAGAGGGCCTCTATGAATACACAGAGATCAAGACTGTCACAATGAAGATCTCTCACAAAACCTCATAATCCATAGGAGTGAAGACTCTTCGCTGAACTGGCATTGCTTCCGCTCACCAGTGTAGAACTTAAATATAAAATTCATTTCTCTTAATTTTCAAAGTATAAGATAATCAGATTGCTATTAATGCCATGCATTAAAAACCAGACATGCAACCAGACATGCAGCTAATTGTGAAAGAAACATTTGCCTTTTAATATGTGAACCAAGGTGCGATAAAAAATAAAAAGGTTGGATTTGGATGCAAGATCTCTTTAGCTTCATTTTAGTGATGTGCTTTTCCAGATAGGTACCTTTAGGAATAATCTTTTTATAGAGGTGGACCAATAGCTATTTAGGCATTTCCCTTCAAAGGCTGCTTGAAGTACATCTTAACATTCATATTCATGACAGAGTGAATAGTAACCATGTCATTCATGAAATGTCTTGAAATGTTTCTGAGACTGCCATGTCTGCTTGTCAAATGAACTATGTAACTATAATTTGAATATAAAGCTTAATTACATTAAAAAGAAGAAAGAGGCAGAAAAATATTAAAGAAGTGATAGCCTTAAAAGGTTTTGATATCATTACAAATATGTAAAATAAACCTCAGCTTTTTCTCTGGTATATAAAAATCTGCATAACAATTTTATTTTTTAAAAATTTGCCTCCTGTTGTTTAGAATTCTCAGTCTTGCTTTTGCTTTGTATGCCGCTTTGTATGACCCAGGAGTGCTCTGCAGCAGAATCAGATAACGATGCAGACAGAAATGACGCTAGCAGTGCATTTGGATGCACGCATGACGGCTGTAAATGCTGGGGACTCAAGGAAAAGTGTCCAATCCACATGGTAGTGTTCTCAATCAGCTGTTAAGTGAAAGCCATATTCATAAAAATGTGTTTCTCAAGTGCTAACAAGAACTCATTTGTCCTCGTCCGTAGTGATCTTTCCTTTTAACTGTCCCTGCCCTTTGTGTTCCATTTGTCCCTAAACTGTAGGTGAAGGGAAGATTTTGTAAACCTGTTCCAATAGACAGAAAGCCATTTCCAGTCTAGGCAACAGCATCGTCCGGGGGCCAGAAGGAGAGCTAAGGAGAAGCTCTGGAGGTGCTGAACTTTCATTTCCTTCCAGCCTTTTCAGAGTTGAAATTCAAAGATCTGTGGTCTATGCTTTAGGATAGAGAAGGACTTAGAGTTTTTGCAAGGTTGCAAACTTAAGAGTTTATTTTAAAAAGAAAAGTATTAATTAACATAGAAAAAAGAATTTTTGGAATGAGAAATAAAATTACATGAAATTACTTTGGGGAGGGAGCCTTGGAAATTGAGCTCACAGCATTGAAGTACTACAGCACAGAGGAAGAGCAGGGAAGGAGCACGGGTCTGGAGAAAGGATAAATACAAAAACAACCTAATGTCTCAGTTACTCTTCTCTTGTTGCTGGGACAAATACCCGACACCCAAAATGAAGGAAGGAAAGATTTATTTAGCTCACATGTACTGGAAGTTTTCAGCCCATATTAAGCTGGCTCCAAGACAGAGCAGCAGGTAGCAGAAGTCATCCTTTCATGGTGGACAAAGGATTATTTTCACCTGAAAAAAAGAGCAAGGGCACAAAAGGAGGAGTAGCAGTAGCTCAAGCAGCCAGCTTCTCACCCCTCCAAACACTGAAGTGCAATCACAAACTCCAGAAGCTGCCCCAAGACTGCATGAAGTTTGGGGGGGACACCTGTGCATAAACTATAACAACTAAGAGGGATGCAGTGTGGGGCTTGGGCCTAGTTTTGTTTTTGTTTTTGTTTTTGCAAAACCAGGAATTGAACTCAGGCCCTTGCACTTGCCAGGGAAGCAGCTTTTCCACTGAGCCATCTCCCTGGCCCCTGGGGCTGGTTTTCTTGTTCCCGTCTCAGGGAGCTCAACAACCCACAATGCACCTGACATCATGAAGGCAGTGAATGCTAAGAACCCGAGAGAAACATCCATAGTTTTATCTTTTTTTCTTTTATGAGACTTTATTTTTATTTATTTTTAAGTGAGAATAAAATATAATAAAAAAACCTTAGAAATAATACAGAAGTTCACTGATCAAAATCATAGGAACTGAACAATGGTTGCTGTATCACGTATCGTTGTCTTCAAATTAGTTGTTCAGATCACCAAATATAAGTGCGTAACATTGGTTAAAAGAATTAAAAAGAAGAGAGAAAAAAAAGTTTTAAGCATTTTGAGAAAGGGGCTTGCTATGTAGTTCAGGCTGGCCTTGAGCTCACTTTGTAGCCCAGCCTGGTCTCAAACTCACAAAGATTTTCCCACCTTAGCTCAGAGTGCTAAGATTACAGATGTGTGCCACTATGCCCAGTTACATGCATGGTGTCTTATAAAAACTGAGATTTTATTCTGAGGTCTGAAATTCGACAAAGTTTCAGGTGCGAGGTAACCATTTGTCTGTCTAGTGCTGTTCTAGCTCAATTTGAGAAACTTGAGAGTGGATGCCCCACTTGCCTTCTTAGTAAGAGACGGTTCCTATCTTTCCAGCCCTTTAAGCACAGAGCCCAAAATGATCTTTCTTATGGGAGGCATCTGTGGTCTTTGCATTCATACATTACTTGCCTTACCAAGAAATGCATAAGAACGTTTATTTACTTTAACTAAGATTTGTTCAAACTATGTGGTCAAAATTCTGGCCTGTTTTCTGTTATTTGGGATGAATTCTCTGGGAACTGAAACCCAACCTCAGAAGAACAGCGAGAACATATGACTGGGACCATAAGGTAGGTCCAGCAGAGGAAAGTGGACCAATTGGAGTGAACTCCCTGGACACAGCCTTTCCTGACCAGGAAAGGTCACTCTTGTTTACCGTCACTCCATGACCTGGTCCTCAGGGTCCTCCTAGAGCCACGCCTCCTGAGCGGCTTCATGAAGCAAAGCTCTGGGGGGAGTTGAGAAGAACGTTTTGCAGCCTCAACTAGGAGAGGCAGAGCCTAACTTAGTTGTAGAGACTGAAGCAGGATGATAAGACAGATTCAGTGAACTTTACTTGGTTCTTAGGAGTTTCCATGAAGAGCCTAACTGCCCAGAATATTTTGAGTAGTAGCTAAAAAGGTAAAGCATGTTGGTAGGGAAAACTTACACATCAGCATTTTCAGAAAATGCCAGCAATGAGAAGGAAACCTCTCAGCCTGAGCACTAGCACCATTGGAGAACAAGGCTGTTCTACATTTTACATCCACCTCTCCTACATCAATGCAACTGGTGACATCTCATGGTTTTTGGAATTTGACCTGAGACTGGCTCATGTTCTCTGGGCAGCTGAGTGAACACTGTCACAGAAGAGAGGGACTCAACTGTCCCCTACCAGGGCTGCTCCCCTCAGCCTCCAACACCCTCCGGGTTTGTGCTCAGCTCCCCCTGCTGCTCTCCTCACTGTGTCCCCACGGCACAGTAGTACATGGCAGAGTCTGAGAGCTGAAGTGCAGGCTTCTTCAGGTGGAAGGAGCGAAGGCTCTTGACCAGAGTGGCCTGAAAGCCTTGGTTCTCAGTCTGCTGGTTTTCTGTTGCACTCTTCAGGAGGAGCTGAGGAGCTCTGTTGAAATACTGGACATAACCATAAAAGGAAGGGAGCTGAGTAAGTAGTCTCGTAAGTGCAGTTCAGGGTCAGAGGGGTCCGCTCTGAGAGAACAACCGGGCCTTCTGTCTGAGTCACTGAGTCGCCATGGATCCACCCTAAAAAAATAAAAGAAAAATATGCGGTTATAAAGGGAAGAGAGCTAAAGTTGCCATGAGTATAGGAAATTGAAATATTAGTGCTTAAGAAAAAATGCTAATTACTGGATGTTAAAAGGATCGCGAGAAGAGAGCAGAAGAGCGAAAGCATGCTCATGGAAACAATCCTTGATGCTGGCGATGTAGGACAGGCGAGAGCTTATACAAACACCTTGCTTCAAGAAGCCAGACCTTTTTTCTGTACAACAGCAGCAGCCTATCTGGCTACTGCGCAAGTGATAGAGCTGTTGAAGGAGTCTGCAAATGTGACGCACACATGAAGAAGTAGCGCCCTCTTGTGGTCATTCTGAGCATTGCAGGCTACCTTGGTCTGACCCTGCTGCAAGTGCCTCTGAGGCATTATCATCCTTCCCCATACACAGGACGTCTGTTCCAAGACCCCATGGATGCTCGAAATCACACACAGCCCTGAGTACTGCATACACTGCTATTTCCCACGCATATGTATGATAACGTTTGTTTATAAGATGGCCCAACGTTTTCAGATGCACGACATTGTCATCAACTAAAACATGTTTGAGGTTCACGTCTTCTACCCACAGTTATTATGCCTTGTTTAACTTAACTAAGCACTTATCCTTCACTATGGCTGTAACTTTTCCATCTCAGGTGTGATAGAAAAACTAACTGAGCAAAAGAGGACTGAAGAGAAGACTGCTCTGTGCCGTGGCTGCGACGGACACAGGAGTGGTTCTTGCCCTGAAGAATGGAGCAGAGCCGCACAGGATCTCATCACTCTGCTCACATGACAGATCGGAAACTTTTCATTTAATATTTTCAGAAGACAACTGATGGTGTATAACATGAAACAAAAAGTTAGATAACAGGCAGTATTGACAAATGAGAAAAAGGGAGAAAGGCAGATAATAAGAATAAGTAGCCCTCAAGGTGACAGCACTGCACATTTGCTTGATGTCCTACTTGGACAGTATTTAACTACTTCTGTGTACAGTGTACTGTCGTGGTGTGGAGATCACCCTCTAAATAACACAAACACAACTTTTAAGTGCCTCTCTAAGGCCCTGCGCCCACATATATCATTCCTGTGGATAAAGAGGAGCGCTCTGTGTAGAGAGGCCCCGCTCCTCTCCCCAGGCCATCACCTCACTGTCCCCACCCATCTGTGACCCCTAAGCAGGGGGCTCCTCCATCATCCAGGCTGCACTGGTCACATAATCTGCAGTGAAGGCCACTGCTTGCCCACAGACTGGTGCATTTGTGAAGCACAATAAGACAAATTACAGTGACTACAGAACCTGACCTTGAAGTATACCTTCATCTCTGGCAGACTAGTGCTCATGCAGAAGAAACTCTCTGAAGGAAGAGAAAGCCATGGGTCATGGAATTCCTGGGCTCACACAGTGCTGGGCACAGTGTTTATTCAAAGCCACCAAGATCCAGCAGCTGCTGTGACACATGGGTCAGACACCCGAGTCATCCAAAATGTGTCACCTTGGAAGCAGGCTAAAGAAGTCTGGGGGAAGCCAGGCGTGGTGGTGCATGCCTGTAATTCCAGCACTCGGGAGACTGAGGCAGGAGTATTGTTGTGAGTCTGAGACCAGCCTGAGCTACAAAGTGAGGTTAAGGCCAGCCTGAACTGCATAGTGAGACCCTGTTTCAAAAAGACAAAAAAAAAAAAAAAAAAAGAAGAAGAAGAAAAAGAAGAAGAAGAAGAAGTCTCATAGTATACCCTGTTAGGGAGAAACTGGCAAGTTCCTAAGCAAAATAGGAGGGTCCTTGGAGGAGTGGATTATAAATAAGATGGCCTGCTTGCTGGACACCACTGACCTGGCAGCAGCTCATAGTGTACATGCATTCTGCAATGTTCACCTGTACCAAAAACTGTGTAAAAGACCCTTGTTACAGTCTGTGCCTAAGTGTCTCCTGAAAGCCTTCTGTAGTCACAGGATGGGCTTCCAGAGTTTGTGATTGATTCATGGTCCAGTGGTGGGATTACGGGCATGAGTGCTACATTCACCCTGGGGCAGGCGGGCAGCCTGCAGCTAGTATAAAGGAGGGAGCAAGGCTCTCTCTGCTCCTCCCTTTGTGCTCCCGTTGCTTTGTTGTTCTCTCTACTGTGCACCGCTGCTCCCTGCCACGGGCCCCTCTGCCTTAGAGCCAGTTGAGTGTGGATGGAAGCCTCCACACCCTGTGAGCTACATAAACCTTTCTTCCTTTAGCCTAGGATGTCAGGTATTTTGTCTCAACAATGAGAGAAAAGTACCTAACACACCCCTAAACTTGAATATCTATGGTTCTGCATTTTAGAAAGCCCTCCCAATAGTGGGAGTAACTGAAACAAAAAAAAACTTCTTTTCATTCTTCTGAGTAATATGCACTTGGTCATCCTCCCAAAAGAAAGTCTCCATCCAACGATGTAACACTTATACATGTAGCACCATCAGAATTATCGGACACCTGGAGAAGGAGGAAAATATCATCCAAAGCCAGGAGGACAAAACAATAGAAAGCAATCAAGAAATGACACAAATGATAAAATTTTCACTGTAAAATGAAAGAATTGTTATAAGTGATTAAAATTATATTTCATATAAATATATGAAATGACTAAAGAGATAGAGGAACATACAAAGTAAAAAAAATTAAAGGGATCACGGAGATACCTCAGTGGACTAAAGCACCTGGTTAGGCAAGCTTAGGCAAGCGAGGTTCAATCCCAGGCACCACATACCATGCCATCCCCGCCCCCAAAGGGGGCTAAACCAGCCAGAGTCCAGGCGTCATAGAGCACACCTGTAATCCCAGGGCTGGGTAGGCTGAAAGCAGTAGGATCACCATGAGTCCGGGCTGTACAGTGAGATCCTGTAACAACCAAATACACACACAGAAAAAAAAAATTAGACATAATGGGTCAAATGGAACTTCTAGAGATGAAATGTCAATTAGATAGCATCAGTATCAGATGAAAAAATGGCAAGAAAAATCTCAAAAGATTTGAGGGATGAATAATAGAAATTGTTCAAAGTGAACAAAGGACAAAATAATTTGAGAAGGGAACAGCCTATGAGTTGTGGGACAAACTCAAGCAATCTTCTGTGCATATAACTGAAGGCTTAGAAGAACACAAAAGAGAAATGGGAAAGAGCTAAATGGAGACTGAATAAGTCGAGGATAAATTATAAAGTTACTAACACAAGAGAAAGGAAATGGAAAGGCCCCTTCTCCAAACCCCTTGTAACCGCCTTGGTCTACCCGGTGCTGTCACACCAGAACACCTGAGGCGAAGCGCTGTACAAGGAAAAGGTGTGTATTTGGCCCATCACTTCAGAGGCTGCAAAGTCCACGTGGCGTGGTGCTGGCTCCGGGCTTCGTCACCTCAGTAGAGGCAGCACGGGGCAGAAGCACATGTGAGAGGGACAGAGCAGTGCAAAGATGACCTTTGCAGACAGGGAGGCCCAGAGCAGGTGAGGAGCCGCGCACCAACAGCTGCTGCTCACCGCAGCTCATCCGGCACGCAGGTGCAGCTCACTGGGCAAGACACAGCCCAGTCTGGTTTCGACTGGAGAGGACAAACCCAGGCGGTGAGTAAAGTATTAATCCAGCTGTGGGACCTTGCGGAGATGTCCTGATCCTTCCCCAAAGGCTTCACTTCCCGAAAATGCCATCGTGGTGATACAGCCTCCAAATGGGATTTAGGGAGGCGAGACAGTCAGCTGAACCAGCACGTGGGCTTCTGCAGTCTGATAATAAAGAGAAATGGTAACAACAGCTCGGTGGGGCGTGAGCGTGGGACGGAGCACCTCACACTCAGGGCCTGAAGGACAACCGACTTTTCATCAGAAACTATTTGCATGTCAGGACACAGTTAAAGAAAATGACCTTCAAAAGACCATTGTCTAAAATAAAAAACTATAAAGCCACACTGTTGGGTTTTTAACAGATGCAGAGCAAACACAAGTGAGGACAGTAGCACGAAGGAGGAGTGTCGTAAGTTTCCTGCACTTTCTCTGAAGTGGTAAAACACTTACAGTTGGACTGTGATAAGTTAGATATGTATTTTATGAACAATCAATTCACAACACTGTGGAACTAGGGATCCCTGAATAGTCTTACAAGGAAAATTCAAGAAGACTTTAGAAAAGTGTTAATGTGGATAAGGACGGAGACACACCCTCTATCCATCAGAACAACGTGCTGTACATCATGTGGGCCCTGGAAGACTTGCACAGACAACTGTGATAGTGTGACAGTGAGAAAATAATGCCATCTGAATGTCATTATACAAAAAATATGGCCTGTCAAGCCACCTGTGAGGTTTTCCCTAGGTGTCCTTGCACAACCTTGCAAGGCCACAGCCTTAGTCAGCCTCCTGACCATTAGGTCACTTAATTCAGGTAACTTGGTGTGTGAAATGCCCTCCTTACGCTTTCTGTCAGGTCCTATTTTACTGAGGTAAGTGCTTTCTTTTGTAATCACTTGCCTATCACATACAAGAGAAGCTCAGGACAAGCTAGCTGACAAAAGTCAATGAACTCAGGCTTGTCAAAAGATCACCTCCATTTTCTGATTCTCCCAAGCTGAGGAAAAAAATATGTCTAATGCCTGGTGAAAAAAAACTTCAATATTACATTTCAGTAGAGAGTCATATCTATGAGCTTATGCCTACTTGCTTTCTCCCTTTCCTCCTTACTCCCTGACCTTAGTCCCTTCTCCTCCTGCCCCTGACATAATCTACCTCTTTCCTTCGTACTCTGTCCTCTCCCCCTCCCCTTCCACTCCCTCTCACATTCCCTTTCCCCCTCCCCCTTTCCTTCCTACTCCCGCTTCTTCTCCTCTCATCCTCCCACCTAGCAACAGAGACAACAGGTCCTATGTGTGAAAGCCAGTGACTTCGCAGATCACCCTCCTCTGCCTGCTCCTTTGGCTCCTTGAATAGTTGTACAACAACGATGAGGCATTTTCCAAAATAGTAGGCGGCTAATGAGTGTTAGAAAATTAAAAGGACAGTGAAATAAGTGTGTGAATGAGGCTACTAAAATTTTGGAAAGAGCTATTCAACAGCAACTGCCTAAATCATCTGCATTTTAACAAATGAGGAAACAGAAATTAGCGACTTGCTTGAGGCCACAGAGCTTCTTCAGATCAAGAACTCTAGAACATCAATGAGTGCTTTTGATGCCAACTCTTTTGTGCTAGAGACCACTATAGCCCTCTGCACATGACATCCATGAAGGCAGGATCCATAGCGATCTAGTTAACTAAGGCTTTCTAAGCACCCATAGAAAGTGACTGCCTCCTAGGTTGAAAATAAACTGCACTGGAGTTTCCTGAATTGGATGCACATGTGGGAAACACAGGTGTGGTTTCATGGACATTGATTTAGATTTGCTTGTCTTCTAGCCACCCATTGCATCTTATAACTAATAATTTAACATTTATGTACAGTTCATTCATTTCATGAAATTAATAAATCTGCCTGAATTTTAATAGGAAATGAATTTGCAGTCAAAGTCATTACACATTGAAACAGTACTTTTAACCTCTGCTCCAAGGGATACAGTATTCTTAAGCATTCCCATTTTTACAGGTAATCAGGAATGCAATTTTTTATTTATTGATTTTTTAAAAAATTTATGTTGTATGAAACAGAAAAAAGCATATATGTAGGCAGGACACACACACCTGAGGTGGTCATAGAAGGGCCATCCTGGCCCTGACCACTTCTCAGCTTCAAACTAGTCAGAACTTGATGAGATAGAGGGACAGCAGGAGACCAGTGATCAGGGAAAATTTATTTTATCATCATCAACAGCAGGAGGAGCAGCATTATTTAATTTACTTGGTACAGGGTCTCATTATGCAGTTTGAACTCATAGTGATCCTCCTGTTTTCAGCCTCCCCAGTGCTGAGATTACAGGCTTGCACCACCAAGCCCAGACTCTGGCTGGCTTAGACCTCCCATGGGGTGTAGCTGGTGGGCATATGGTGCTGGGGATCAAACCATGATCCTTGTGCTTGCCTAAGCAGGTACTTTATATCTGCTGAGTTGTCTCACCAGCCCAGGACAAATGTAAGTTGTAGACATCTCATTCTGACTCTGACTGACAGCAATGTATTTAGATAATTTTTAAAAATCCTAGTGCTGTCAAAAGAGAGGAACCAAACAGAAGCAACATGAGGAAATTTAAAATCTGTTCTGTTTGTGCAAGAGCTTGCCGGAATGGTTGGAAAGAGGACAAAACTAAATCATTTGTTCTGCTAAATAGTGCTATTTTCAGAAAAAGGCACACAAGGACTTATGGGAAAAGTGAGTCAAAATATGTTCCATAATGATGAATACATAGATGTGTGAGTGAGCCTGACCATTTAGCAACATGTAAGTAAAGTCATAAGGTGATTTGACTTTTCCCACTTCAGTAAAACCAACACAAGAGGGCTGGGAAGGTAGCTCAGTGGTGTAAGCCATTGCCTGTAATGTGCAAGGTCCTGAATTTGGTCCCCAGTATCAATAAATAAATAAAAAAAACAACAACACAAATGTAGTAAGCTTGGTTAAATTGTAGTTTATAAGTAATTTTGACATGTCACACATATGCTGTCTCACTGTTGTAGAGGACAGAGAATACGCATGCTCTCACAGGTGTTATAGCTACATAGTCTGCACACGCTGCACTGAGGGATCCTTGCCAGCCCCCACCTAGGACAGCGCAGCCCTTGCTCCTCCGTCTGTGGTGACGTCTCTCTCAAGAGCACTGTCTCTCACTGGGGTTTCTGTAGGGCATCTTCAGGGCTCCCTCTCACGGTGGCTTCACTCACAGCACAGAAGTACACTGCTGAGTCCTCTGGCTCCCAGGCCATGATGGTGAGCTGGATGGAGCTGGCTGCCTTCTGGAAGGTCAGGGAGAATCAGCCCTGGGTTGCACTGTGCTCACCGTGAGAGTATTGGTCAATAAGGAAGGTCACCGCTCCACATGGGAGTTGTTTGTACCAGAAAAATGAATAACTAGGTACATGGGTTTCATACACACAGTCCATAGTCACAGTCTCCTTCTCCATCACAGAACTTTCAGTCTTAGCTTGAAGTACTTTCTGAGCCATGCTAGTTCCTACAGGAAAAAGGAAAAAAATAGTTTGAACCTTTATCTGTATCCGTGGGAGTTCAAGGGATACAGGGTTTAAGACCAAACCTTGAACCCTCTGGTCCCATTGTCCCTTTGTCCCTCCCTTTTGAACCTCATCAGGTGCCAGTGATCTCCTTTCTCCATTTTCTCCTCATTCACAGTTGAGAGAGCCTGAGCCCTATGCTTGCAGACGCACCTACCAAGACCAAGACAGCGGACGGCAGAGGCAACCCCCTGCAGACCAGTGTCCAGCATGGCAGGAGCTCTTGCCCAAAGTGAAGTGCTCTGTTGGGTCTCAGATCCAGGGCTTCATTCTGTAGCTTGGCGTCAGGGGTGCAAATCAAAGTCACTGGGCTGCCTGCTGTACCTGCCCCCCAGGATATACAGTCAACAAATACAGTGTCAGCTTCCTGTGCAGGTGGGGGCGCCTAACTGTCTTGAGCACTGATTGTGTCTCAGCATAAGACATGGGACTGGAAATAATGTGTGATGTTGAATCCTTTTTTCTCATTCCCACTGGGCTCATGATTTATTATGCACACTTGTGAGTCCCGGGCAAAACAGCCATGTACCTTCCGACTTGTGCCTCCCTTTGCCAAATAGAACCAAAGAAAAAATAACCAAACAGTTTTGGCCCCCCCAAAAATGAAGGTAAAACCTTTTATCTCAGTCTTTGTTCCTACCTTGCTAGTCATGTAATCCAAAACTCTTTACATATAAAATATTTTATGGTTTATAAATGGTTTTGCATCATGCTCCCTGATTCAAAATTGCCCAGTGAATTCTATGTCAGGTAAAAGCAGGGAATAAAAAAAAAACACAGAGATGTGTGCACAGAGGGTATGTGCACCTCTGCAGAAACAAAAATAAATTCAAAAAATTTTCCTCAATGCCTATTTACAGGAATTCATGTAATGTCCAAGCCTCTGTGTTCCTGAAAATCGTACTCCTTCAAATCATTGTGGTGGAAACTGGGCTGGGAACAGCTACAATGAAAAATTCATAATCCAAACATCATCAAAAACAATGAAGATCCTACTGAAAATGACAATAAAATCCAAGCTCTTATTGGCAGTTGTCTCTGAAACTATACTGAGGAATGCAGTATAGTTCTACATTACTAATGTGGCTCTACATTAATAGAACTTTTGTATCACCTAACTACATAGGTCCATGAGAGATCATATATGTATACAAAGACCAGGTTCACAAAAATTTTATATTACTTTCTTCAAAAATTATTTTGGCTCTGAAGATCCATATATACTAGCGATTACTTTTCCTATAGCTTTCATTGTTTGGAACAGTTTCAGGTTCACAACAAAGTTGAGCAATAGAGGAGGCCCAGGGATCCCCTCCACTCCCACCCCTTTGTGCAGAGCCTCCCTGTTATTAGCATCAGGCCCTGGAGGGACACAGATGCTCTGACCAGTGAGGCTGCAGGACCTCGTGGTCACCTGCCACTCACCATGCACAGAAGAGCTTACGAGTTAGAGCTGTGCATTCTGTGGGCTACACAAATGCATGACAACACAAAACTAGGATTATAGCATCGCACAGTTTGGGCTGATGTACTGTAATTCGATAGCTGATTTTTAGGAAATTCTGTGGCTATTCTATAAAGAAGCAGTTTATGACATGGCATAAATTCCTTAATAAAATTATTACTTAATACATGAGTGACATTATTCATATGAATGAGAGGTAAAATGGCTGGATTGCTGTGGTGGAAAGGAGAACGGGGGCCTGAGAGACACACAGATACCAGGACAAGGTAAGGCTGGTAGTTCAGCCTGGAGGAGGAAGTGATCTTTTGGGGCTCAAAAACACGGGTTAACCATGAAGCACAACAAGGTTTTATTTCAGGCTCCCCAATCTCTAATGATGCAAATGTTCATTAAAAATACAAATTCATTACTTCATCAGAGACTGTTAGAGGAAGCCAGCACTGAAGCAATGCAAGTGATCCACATTTTCAGTATCACACCAGGTGACCGGGAAAGAGATGATGCTGACAGACTAGGATGTGGCGTTCAGGAACCACTGCCCCAAACGATGCTTCTCCAGCCTCCTCCACATTTTCCATCAAGTGTGTACATCAAGTGTCTACAAATGCCAAATTACTCTACAACACATTTTCAGGGGGCAAAAACTAGGTGAGGAAAACCATGATCATTTCTCTGAGAGAAGTAAGGATAAGTAGGTGGAAAACTGATGCTAGAAGCAACTGTTTTCAGAATGCAGCATTCAGGACCCATGAATTGAGAGTGTGCACCCTTTACCTGAATGCAGAAATCCAGAACTTGTAAAAAATTTTATTTTGCTGATAGAGAAACGAAAGCTCAGAACTCACACACCCCAAACTGCAGAATCACACTTGGACATTCACCTTTATTTCTCCAAGGTTCAGATCTTCGCCTCTCAACTCATAATGGCATTGCTCCTGGGCTATGAAATGAAATGTGTGGTAGAAAGTGTGCTCAGGTGCCCTCTGGATCTGATGCCTGATGAGCCTTCATGTCCTGGTACTGTGGGAACACAGGACTCATTCAAGCAGCTCCAAGTGCACAGGGTTTCCCTTTTCCAGATGGAGTTAGAATATGACAATATTTCAGGTCAGTGACCCAAACCCTTTATTGCAACTGAAGAAATCAAAGCCTCAGCGAGCCTGACGATGTGTAGCCAGGCACATTCCCTGTTTTGTGCCTTTTGTCCTAATCCAAGATATTTCCATGAAATTCCCAAAGTAGAAAGGGCTTCCCTTTCCCGTTGCCAGGAGATGCTGCTCCATGAGAAACAGGCTGCACTCCGCACGCCTCCAGGCTTCCAGGAGCAATCCGCGGGGTTCATGCCAGGCTTCAGGTGCCGGCCGCGCACTGTGCTTCTGTAGCACCAAAGTAAGCAGCTGCAACTGCGGCCCTGGCAGCAGTGAGCAGCAGAGAGCTGCTCTTGGTGGCGCTGTCCAGCGTGGCTCTTGCTCTGCCACTGTGCTTCTCCCTCTCATTTGATCGAATTAAAATTAGCCGGACAGGGTCTCTGCCTGCCACCTGTTGATAGCACTGCAAGTTAAACGTAGCAGCTGTGTAACTGCAGTTCATGGCGGCATTATCGCCCTCCTGGACACACAGGGCCCGAGGAGCCCCGCCTCCTTGTTGGCTGCTCATCCCTAGACAGAGGCACAGCCAGAGCTGGAGGCCATTAAGGCATTTCCTGATTACACTCCACATGAATAGGAGACTTTACCTCTTCAACATGCGGGCTCTGAATTTGGTGTCCCTTTTATCACCCAGAGGAACCCCCACCACCCCACCCCCACTCACTGACTAGTAGAAGTCACAAGGTCATCAAGGACACTTCCAGCAGTTTCTCCATTCTCTTCCTCCTTGAAACAATAGATGACTGGGGTCTGAGCCCTGAAACAGCCAGGCATCTCAGTTAGAAGGGTCAGCTCCTCTTACTGAGTGAGCTTCTTTCCTGCTTCCCTGGAGTTGGTTTCTCACCCAGCCAGCCAGAGGCAAGCTCAGGCCTTAGCTTGAAACAGAGAGAGAGAAAGACAGAGACAGACAGATAGACAGAGAGACAGAGCCAGAGACAGAGAGATGAAGAGAGCGACTGCCATCTGGTGCTGGTACCAACCACTTGCAGAATACCTTTGAGAAGCACTGCTAAGTGCCCTACAATTGCTACAAACACCTGAAAACGTATCTATGTTTCCTCTGGTCTGTCATGCTGCAGAAAGGTAGGGGACAGGCAAAATCTAGAGATGGGAGTGGCTGGAAAAGGAGTAAAAGCCTGTGGACAACAGCACTGCTTACAGCACAGGACTAGAGAAATATATGAAGTCCTGCAAAAGAAGGAGCCAGTGTCACGATTACTGCTTGGC
This sequence comes from Ctenomys sociabilis, assembly GCA_004027165.1. NCBI lineage: Eukaryota > Metazoa > Chordata > Mammalia > Rodentia > Ctenomyidae > Ctenomys > Ctenomys sociabilis. Next base: position 17,005 of record PVKA01041823.1, read on the forward strand.
ACCCAGCAGAGATCCCACCACAATCCAGGACCACTCTGCAGTTCGCCTGCCCTCATGGGATATGGGACCCCCCCCCCAATCAGTGATACTCATCTGAGAAAATCTCTCAGGGCCTGAGCACCATGGAGACACTGAGACACTCAGAGGACTGGGGTAGCACAGCAAGAATCTTTAAGTGTTAAGTGTGGAGAAAGACAGAGGGGACAGCCAGACCTGGGTAGCATTCAGAGACAAAGAAACTCCATGAGTTCTGGTGGGGCAAGAAACACCAGGTGTTGAGGTGGAGAAAGACAGGATGCCCAGCACCAGGTACTAAGAAAACCAGAGTTGGACTTTGTCCGGCGCCGCTCCCGTCCCGCGGAAGAAGACACTCAGACACTCATCAACAGGTTCAGCAAGCCTTTATCGAGTGGGATGCAAGCCTCTACATGCGTCCGCTACCCGCGGCTCCTACCGTGCAAGCATTTATCGGGTGTGATGCAAGCCTCTACATGTGTCCGCTATCCGTGGCTCCTACCATGCAAGCATGGCGGATCTCGTGATACAGCAAGCTATATAGATTTCACAAACCAATCATAATTATGCACGTGGCCGATTACTATTGGTAGATCTTACAGCAATGGCAGGCTTATTCTAAATAAGGGAGAGGTTGGTACAGCAACAAGAACCAGGAAGCCGGATATGGGCGCCATCTTTGCAGACACGATGGGCGGGGGAGCAAGGAGCGGGCGCCATCTTGGCTCGGCTCCCAACATCTCCCTCCTTTTGTTTTACTAAGAAGGCAATAACCAGCGATACACGAGTGAATATAGTGGCTTGTACCC
>PVKA01041824.1:0-17830 GCA_004027165.1 Ctenomys sociabilis
GCTTTCTCATATGACACAAATGACATATTGTGGTATTTACAAACATCTGTCCATGTCTCCCTCCCCCCACAATCCATAGCATCATCATTTATCTTTTTGCTTCTAATACTGTAGCTTTTTAAATTTCTCACATAGAGGTGATATTATACAGTATTTATCTTTCTTCAACTGGATTATTTCATTTAATATATTGACCCCAAAATAATCTATAGTGCTATAAGTTACCGAATTTTATTTTACAGAATGAATAATATTCCAGCACACAAGTGTCTACAGAAATATATATATGATATATACAAATAGCATATATTACTTAATATTAATATATAATTATATATAACTCATAAGTGCATACTATATAATATATTAATATTAATATATGACATATTATGTATAACCATATTATATAGTATATTTCTTTATCACTTAATGTAATGACTCATATTGTAGTTTTAATATTTTAACAAGTGTGAGTAATGTTGAAATGAACGTGTGAATATATTTATCTATGAGATACTAATTTCATTATCATTGGATGTATATTCAGAAGTATGACTGCTGAATCACAAAGTAGTTCTATTTTAAGTATTTTTGAAAGTTCTTCATTCTTTTTTGCCAGTAACACACCTAACAAAAGGATACCTTCTTCAATAACACAATCGTATTAAAATAAATTTAATTGGAGTTTCATCTCATATGATACACAAAAATAAACTCAAGATGTATTAAAACATATGAGGCCAGGGTCTTAGTTACTTTTGTCATTGCTGAGACAAAACATCTGACACCCACAAGTTAAGGGAGAAAAGTTTTTTGTGTTTTTTTTTTTTTTTTTTTTTTTGAAGAACAGGGAATTAAACTCAGGCCCTTGTGCTTGCCACAGAAGTGCTTATTCTACTGTGCTATCTCACTGGACCCAATGAATGTGGTTACAGATTAGGGTGTTTGTTTATTTGCTTGTTTGTTTGTTTTGTTTTTGGAACTGGGGATCGAACTCAGGCCCTTGCATGTACCAGGCAAGTGCTGGGCTATCTTCCCAGCCCAAGGGAGGAAAGGTTTATTAGGTCACAGTTTGTAGAGGTTTCAGTCTGTAATCAGCTACTCTAAAGTAGGGTTTCATGGCACATAAACACAACAAAGAGGAATAGCTCCTGGTGGGAAGAAAGTACCAAAGCAACAAGCGTCAATGGCAACTCTTTCTATCCCTTGTATCTTATCCTAGTTTCTTGGGAGGGGTAGCACTTGCACCCTTAATTCTAGTGCCAATGATCTTAGCATTCCATCATAAATAAATCCTAGCATCACACACTGTAGATCATCAACTTTGAAAGGGCCCCACCTATGACTGTTTTTAGGAAAATATCTGAATACATGCCATAACATTCTGCCCCAGCTTCCCAATGACTTATGAACATCCTTTGTGGAAAAAGACATTTAGTCCATTAACAAGAGTTGCTAAAGTTCTCACAGTTTCAGCATTGCTACAAAGTTCAAGTCCAAAGGCTTCTTTGAGATTTAAGGCAAACTCAGCTGCAAGCCCCAATTCAAATGAAAGTTAAACATTTTCAATATGGACTTGGCACAAGAAAGACATTTCTAGTCCAAAGGTTTCAAACAGTGGTATACCATGGAATGGGAGCAAATCAAAACCAAAATCCAGCAGGGAAAATGTTAAATCCCATAGTTCCACTTCCAGCATTCCCAGCACTCTGTGGCAAGTTGTGAACTCCAAACAGCTTAGGTTGCTCTGCCCCTAGACATTTCACGTAACTTCCCTGGCTTCTTTTTACAACTTTTTCAGCTTTGCTCCATCCTTGAAGCTTTCCTCAGGCAAAATCTCTCAACATGAGCAAAATGCAGACAAATTTTCTGCCAAAATATTACAGATCATTGGGAGTCCAACAACCAATGCAAAATTTCTTCCCATCAGAAACCTACTGACCCTCCTCTTTATGAACAGAATTTCCATCCCTATTATGTTCTTTTTAGATCTGGCTATAATCTCCCATAAAGTACAGCCTCAGATATTGCAGCTTTACTATTTTTACCAGGATCTCCAAACCTTTCCTAACACTTCTCCTGCCTGTAAGCCAATTCCAAAAACTCCTAAACCACAGGGTCAAGTGCAGACACAATAATGACCCACCTTCTCTTATAACAAACTCTGTCTTAGTTACTGTTCTCTCATTACTGAGACAATAACACATGACACACAAGGTAAAGGAGGAAAGATTTATTTATCTCAGTGTGTAGACATTCTACTCCATAATCACTTGGCTCCAAGGCAATGTGGCATATCACACATGTATTATAGAGTAGAGCCAATTCATGGTGACAAAACATAAAAAAGCAAAAAAGGATGGCTACAGCTCTTTGTTTCCCCTATGTCTTGTCCAGATATCTGTGTGGGTAGGAGGGGTCTCTCAAACCCTTTATCTTAGTACTCTTCTGCCTAGCATTGAATCAACTCCATTGTTACACTTATGAATGAATGAGGCTTTGTGAAGACATCTAAATATATGCCATAGTCCATAGTCTCCTCTGACATCCAGACATCTCTGAAAAAATACCCACCTATGCCTGAATGAGGTTTTGAGGGAACATCTAAACACAAGCCATAATAATCAGAAACCACAACTCTACAAGAGGGAAAATGTTTATTGCAATTAGTCTCCTCCAAAGTTGAAATGACAAGAAAATTTATTTGGAACCAGAAAAGACCTAGTATAGCAAAGAATTAAAAAACATTAGGGTCCCAAAATTTAAAGAGCCAGTCCAGAAATGGGCATCAGAGATGAACACACACTTCTCACAGGACAAAATTCAAAAAGGGAATAAATATATGAAAAAATGCTCCACATCACTAGCCATCCATGAAATGAAAATTAAAACAACACTGAGATACCACCCCAGTAACAATTGCTATCATAAACTAATCAACTAACAACAAATTTTGGAGAGGCTGTGAGGAAAAAGAGCCCTTCTACACTGCTTCTGGGAATGTAGACTGGTACAACCATTAGGGAAATCAGTATGAAGATTCCTTAAAAAACTGGGATTGGAAATTCCATTCAAAAAAACCTATCACAGAAGAACTTAAAATGTCATATCATAGTGATATATGGGTACCTATATATATAGCAGCAAAGTTTGGGATAACCAAATCCTGGAAACAAACAAAATTCCACTCACCTGAGGAATGGATAAAAAGATGTGGTATATTTGTACAATGGAGTATTACTCAGCTATAAAGAATGATTAAGTCTAAGACTTTATGTTTAAGTGGATGCCACTTGAAGATACACTCATAAGTGAAATATAGCAGACCCGCAACTGTAAATATCATATAGTCTCCTTAGTGTAAATACTCAAAAGAAGAAATAAAAAGAGAGTCGTACAACACAAATAAAAGGAAAATGAGAACTTAAGGATTAGACAGCAAAGAGAGGGCAAGGAGAAAAGCTAAGAAACATGACAGGGGCAAAACCATACATTTATAAGCACAAGATGCTTAAGGCAATGATCCTGAGAATCTTCAGCAGGTTTTCAAAATGAGTAGTTAATTCGTAGGATTCTATCCCTGACTAACTATATATGCTGATACCTGTGAACTAAGCAACTTCTCTGAATAGCAATGTGTAACATTAGGGTCATGCTTGAAATACCTGTCATTCTTTAGGGTCATGCTTGAAATACCTGTCATTCTTGTCTTCTAAATAGGTACTGCTTGTCATGTCATAACAATTATTGTTATTCTGTCTCTCAGGTAAATCTTTGTTTGTAAAAAAAAAGGGTAATAAATGAAAAAAAGAGACAAAACCAAGACTGTCCTGCTACACTGCTGTATAGAGTTAGATTTCTAAATTGCCATATAAAAATATGTAATTGTTCATTCTAATTTTCAAAATATTTTTATTTATTTTCTTTACATTCTGTAGGGATTTAAAGTTTAACATATCAATATTTGATGGACAATACTTGTTCCATATTATGTCTAAGATGTTTGATATTCAGACACAGTAACATTAAGCTCAACTGCCTAAGTTTTAGGGTAATAATATCATTAAGCTTCTACTCTGGAGGGTTAACACCCTAAGTTTACAGAACAAAAGTTAGATCAAAAGAAGGGCAATAAGGACAACCAACAGTTTGACCCTAGTCTTTCAATGTCAGTGAAGACTCAGGATGTAAGAGAACCTGTACTGTAACTCAGTGATGTCCCCAAATTTTCTGATCAAAGAGATTATGGGGCCACAGAGGAAAGTGATTGATGATGTAGAGTGTGCCTAAGGAGAGTCATCTTGAGAGAAAATATTTTCTCAGGTTTTCACACACAGCAAATTGGTCAAGCAATAGCCCTGACTCATCCACATGGCTGACACTGACAAAGGCTATACAAAGTGTGGTACAGGGTTTCAGGGTAAATCATGAAGGGACTTGACTGACCTTGTCAGACAAAAAAAGTTAAAGTTTTTGTTGTATAGGTCTTGCTTTATCTTGGTCTTAACCATCCAGCAGAAAAGTGTCGAAATGAGGTAAGAAGAGTGAAGCCATGTTAATATGCTGAGCTATGGATGGCTCAGGTCAACAGCTTTGGACATTTCCAATCCTGCAGGTAATCCACTACTGTCATGGAATACTGGACTATATTGGAATATTTTGCTGAATTCATATTCCCACAATAGTCAGATGGCAATGGAGTACCCATCTCTAACAAAACTAAACAAAAAAGGAGATATAAATGAAGGACCATTTTGTATCTTTATATAATATTTCTCTTAATTCAATGAAAAGAAATATTTATACTAATAATGTTTGGACAGGATATTATACCTGCATCTTGTGCTATGAGTGACTACTACAAAGACAACAATATGCAATGTATTAGTTCTTGTAACTCTCATACCAATCTGTTTTGAAGCTGTCTCATTGAAATATTTTTCTCAATCAAATTAATAAAAAAGTACAGAAGAAAAAATTAAAAATCTGGCTGGAAAGGTAGTTCAGTTGCTTAGCACTTGCCTGGCAAGTGCAAGGTCCTAAATTTGATCTCCAATATAAAAAAAAAAGTCAAAATGGCCAGACAGATAGCTCAATAGACTAAAGCCCCTGCTGAGGCAGATCACAAGGCCTGGAGTTCAATCCCCATACCACAACCCATGCCAGCCCCACCCCTGGGGCTCACTGAAACAGCAATTGTGATTGGGTGTGGTGGTGTGAGCCTGTAATCCCAGTGCTTAGGAAGCTGAAAACAGGAGGATCACTAAGAGTCCAATCTACTTAGTGAGACCCTGTACACTCTGAACTAAATACATTAAAAAAGAAAAGTAAAAATGGATAAATGGGATTACATTAAGCTAAAAATCTTCCTCACAACAAAAGCAGCAATCAATATAGTAATAAAACATTCTGAATAAGAGAACTCTTTACAAGCCACATTTCTGACAAGGCATTAGAACCCAAAATGTATAAGAAGTTCTGCAACTCAATAACAAGAAAACCAATGGCCCAATTAAAAAGTGGGAAAAGGATGCACATAGATATTCCAACCTCTCAAAAAAGAAGGACAAATAGGTTTATGAGATAGTGTTCCACATCATTAATCAGATAAAATGTAAATCAAAACCATGATAAGTCATTAAGTCACACCTATTAGGTTCAGTGTTTTCAAATAACTAGAGATAACAAGAGTTGGTGAAGGTGTAGAGAGACTAAAATCTTTATAAATGATTGATAAGAGTATAAATTTGATGAACTTTTTTATGGTTTCTTCTTCAGTTTTCCTTCTGTAAAGTATGTTTCAAATCTTCCTTTCAGCTTCAAATTCCACCAATTACCTCATCATTTAGCAAATAGTCTTCACTCCATTTATCCAGAAGAAAAGTAGCTCTGTGAAACTATCATCTCAGCTGTTAAAAAATCCTGTCAAATTTTTTCTTTCTCCCTCTCACAAAGAAAAAGTGACAATTTCCCAAGTCTAAGCCCTACCCCATGCTCTGGAGCCATCTGAACCTACTACCTTAGGGGTCTCTTTACACTGTTCATCCTCCCTCTGTCCCTAATGATTTTATTTTCCTTTGTTCTATCATTCATTCTAAGAAAATCTAAACATATTCAGAGTTCTGACATTTTAAAAATCAAATGAGTTTTAATTTTTTATATCTTTCTCCAACTATTTTCTGTCTCATTGTCTTTCATTTTTTTGACAATCAAGCACATGCTCCATAGAAAGTACAGTTCTTTGACTAAAACGTGGCTGATACATATTTATACTTCCTGAGTTCCCATGCATTTTTCGATCTACTTATATTTAGTTTTCTGCCATTAGTTCACTAACACACCTTTATCTTTTAGATATTTCATTTTAATAATGCCAAGGACTCTACGTTCTTATTTTATTGGATGTCTCTGTAGAATGTAACACTCCCTTTTATATGAAAACATTATATTACCTTGATATGAGTAGTGCTATGATTTCTAATAGTATTAGCAACTTTCCTTTTCATTTTTAAGAGGATGGTTCTCTCTTATTATTTGTTTAGTAGATATCCTCAACCATTCCTCTTTTAGTATGTAAACTCTTTCCCTAAATTGATTCCTAGGGCCTCAATTACTGTGACTAGTTTAGTGTCTTCCTGAGTTTCAGAAAAGTATATGCAATTGCAAGAATATTTATCCACATATGTGTTTCATGTCTCATTTGTACAGAAATGAATCAATAACTGACCCCACAATTGTGTTCCTACTCTGTTTTGTATTGCTGTGAAAAGCAGCAAAATCCATAAACTAAAATGTACCTGTGTTTTCCATCTTAGTCAACAGCAGTTAAATGCTAATAACTATAACGATCCTGTTTGCTATCACAGCAAAAAGATACCAAGTACCTTCTTCTTGATCAAGTCAAAACCTTGTGTATCACTTCTTTCTCCTCTGGTTTATTTCACCTGCTCAAAAGTGCACAAAGCTGACACTTTGTCAGTCTTTGCTGCCACCTTTCTAAATTTAGAAGGCCACCCCTCGTGTGGCTGCCCTGGTGGCCTCTGCAAGGTCGTGCGCTGTCTGCCATCGCACAACTCTCATGATACAGCTGGATAACCTCAAAAATACTGACATCCAAGTATGATGCTTTCTTATTCAAAATCTCTCAAAATTTAATATCTGTCCCTGAATATAGCAACAAAACACTAAATGGATTAAAAGAACTAAAGAAAAAATACAAATTATTTTTTAGTTGCCACCACCTTGCAGATGTTTTTAGGGATCAATTTGGAGATATAAAACTCTAATGTCTTGTTATTTGCTCCCAAAACAAGAATACTAATAGTTAACATTTACACATCATTTCTACTGATAAAGCATGTCCATATATATTATTTGTAAAGCATGCCCATATATGTTGTTTGTATCATGGCTTTCAAAAGCCCTTCAAATAAGGATCGAATTCTCTTTTTGTGGCTGGGAATGGAGAATATAAGCTTAAGTGGCTTATGCAAATGCAATTATCCATTTAGCAATAGGAGAGAGTCTGGTCTTTCCTTATAGGGAGTCTAGAAGGACCATTTTGGAGTTTGAATAAACAAACTTTCTGAAATGGGGTTAAAACCAGAGTAGTCTTATGTTAAATTTTAATAAATGATACATTGATGGCAGGCAGACAGACAGACAGACAGATAGTTTTCATATGGAAATCCCAATGTGGAAATTAGTAGAGTGTTTGCTTCACATATGTATACTCTGTTTCTATCTCCAGCATGTTAAAAAAAAAAACAGGTATCTGATTCTTGACGGAAATGTCATTTCAAAGAAATAGGTATTTATTTCATTTTATCTTTGTATTAATTTTATTGAGAAACAAATCGCAATGAAACAGTTTCAAAACCAATTAATAGGATAGTTTCAGTAATTAATACATTGCATATTGTTATCATCTCAGTGGTTTTTTATAGTAATAATACATTGTATATTGTTATCATCTTAGTGGTTATTCATGGTAAGGTATTTGTTTTATTGAAGAATAGATTTAATACAATATTTGGTGCATGCAAAAGATGTCAGAAAATATGGAGAGCTGACTATTTGGAAATGTGCGTTACTATAGTTATTTCAACACTGGAATTGACCTTTTAAAAAAATCTGCTGTTTTTACCATTAAATAAAAAATAAGATGTTTGAGCGAAGTGAAGTATGGCTGAAAGGTAGCTAAACAGAGCAGGAGGTTCAGCACTGGCATCAGCAGGTACAAGTGTCACACCACACTGTACATGGGGAACCCCACCAGGGCAAAATGAATGCCCAGACCCACATAAACTGGAGAAAGGAGGCACAGGAGCCAGTGAGAAATAAAAGGCAGACAGAAGAGCCTGTTCAGGCCAACCAGGCCAAAGAAAAACCTCATAAGATATGCAGGCCAACTGAGTGGAAGGCATGTACAGTTAACAGCAAATGAAAAAGCCCACTAATATTTATGCGGAACAAAAAGTGGCTGTCCTAGACCCACCCTCCAGGTGGCTGACATGTACACACTTTCCATGCAAGCAGTCTTCCCCAACAGAAAAAAATCCAAACTAAAGGTTCCATCCTATCACCGTGTTTAGAGACAAATGTGTCTAAAACTCATTTCAATTTCAGGAGAGATCAATTTATACTCTATCTGCTCCCTGGATTTAATGAAAATTTTGAAAAGTGAAAGTTATAATGATAAGTTTCTGTTTTTTTGCTAATAACTATATAAGAAAAAGCCAGAATAACAATAATAAAAAGCAAAGAAACTTGACAAAATGAAAATCCACAATTCTACCATACAGTTATTCAGAATCAGATTTCTACAATGGATAGGTATGGATAGGTAAAAGACAACCATATTTGGAAAGGATTATTTCATTCCTATTTTGAAATAATAATATAAACAAAATCATTTAACAAAACACATTTTTATGAACTTCTTATATTTCATGTAGTCATTATTGTAGTCATCTGTTAAATATTTTGCCAAGGACTAAAAACAAAAAATCAGCCATTAATAGCTGCAATAAACAATTATTTCCCTTGCAACAGAAGATTAAAAATAAACAAAATCAATGAGATAACAGTACAATATCACATACTATATTAGAAAAAATTTCCCAAGGCTAAGTAAAGATATAATTAAGTCTAACTTGGTGCTTCCAAGAAACAAACTGCCATGCCCCCATTAACTTGGCAATCTAAGCACCTTCCTGGCAAGCACAAGGACCCAAGTTCAAACCCAACACCACATTCTCTTCCTGCCCAGAAACCTTGGGAGTGCCATGCTGGCCCTCAATCCTGGTATGATGGTGAACACTTGTAATCTCAGCATGAGAGGCTGAGACAGAAGGATCACTACCTGTCCAAACTGTGTAGCAAGACTCTGTATCAAATAAATAAATAAATAAATAAATAAATAAATAAATAAATAAATAAATAAATAAATAAATATTTTTAAAAGAGAGGCTGAGGCATGTATGTGTTTGCTTTTTTAGTTTTTTAAATAAGTGAAGTTTTTATTTTTCCTTCAATTATACTTCAGTGAAACTTCTGAAAACCTGCTACAGAATTTCTTTATCAAAAAACCCTATAGTGTAGAATCCTTTTCCTAATGCAAATTCCCTCTCCAATGTCAGTCTGCTAATGCAGTGTCTAAAATTTGGATGCAGTTCTCCTCTATGGGATGTTTCTCTCAGCACCAGGCCACTTTTTACCCTTCTGGCTCTGCTCGAAAATGTCTAGTTCTACCTGTTTCTTTTGCCCATGGCTCTGTGCCATGACCCCTAGTAGGACCATACAAAGGCATCATCAATTTGGATTCATGTTCTCATCCTACGACTGTCCACACAAGCACATCACATGTCTCTCATTCCTGTGGGAAAGCTCACCTGGCCAACTGACCAAGGTGACCTCTATGCCAATTCTGAGGGCTGCTTTAGAGTTGCTCACTGTAGCTCAATCTGGATAGAAGGAGGATTTCCTCATGGATTTCCCTTTTAGTTTTTTCTTCAATTGGCCAGCATAAATCAAATTTTAATAGATATATTTACTATTAAAATAAAAACTTCAAATACACATAATTTCATTTCTTACAAACAGATGACACAATCTTTTATGATTAAAAAATATGTAAATAAGTAGGGTTAGTTTCCACAAAATGCATGACTTCTTTTATTATTAATTTTATGGAGAAACAAATAGCAATGAGATCCTCAATATCGTTGCCTTAACCATATTGTGCATATAAATATATGGCTTTGCCCCTGTCATGTTTCCTAGCTTTTTTCCTTGCCCTCTCTTCATTATTTAATCTTTAAACTCTCACTTTCCTTTAAAAGGCTCAAGGCAACAATTTCTGACACTACCAGTCTTGCAGATAGCCCACTACTATTATAGACTACTGTACTATATTGGATTACTCTGTTGAATTCATGCACCTACAATATATGAATATCCATGAAATGCACATCACTGACAAAAGTAGTCAAAAAAGGGGAAATAAACAGACCATACTGCAGTGAAATATATATATTCCATAAAATAGCATAAATATACAGCTACTTTTTCTTAGTTCAATGAGAAGGTTTTGAACCAATAGTGTTTAGAAAAGATATCATGTCTGCATCTTGTACTAGAAACAACTACTACAAAGACAACAATATGCAGTGTATTAATTATTTTAACTGTACTACTAACCTGTTTTGAAACTGTCTCATTGCTGATTCTTTCTCAATAAAGTTATTAAAATACTAATAATATCAATGAGACAGTTTCAGAACTGACTAGGACAGTTTCAATAATTAATACATTGCATATTGTTGTCTTTGTAGAGGTAATCATAGTACAAGATGCAGACATGATAACCTGTCCAGAAAGTAGCTATATATATAGCTAACTATGTTGTATATAAAGATACAAAATAATCCTTCATTTATATCCCATTTTTTGTTTAGTTTTGTCAGAGATGGGTGTTCCCTTGCCATTTAAATAGTGTAGGTGTGTGAAATCAACAAAATAGTCCAATATAGTCCATAATAGTAGTTGGTTATCCATAGGATTGGCAATATCATAAGTTGTTGACTTGAGCCTTTTACAGCTCAGCATATTAATATGCCTTCACTTTTTATACATCATTTTTATATATTTCTGCTTGTTGGTTAAGACCAAGATAAAACAGGACCTATATAACAAGAAATGTAACTTCTGTATCTGATAAGGTCAGTAAAGTTCCCTCAGAATTTACCTTGAAACCTTGTACTGCAGTTTGTAGATCCTTTGTCAGTGTCAGCCATGTGGAGAAATCATGGGCATTGCTTGACTGTGTTTGCTTTTTTAAGGGCCAGAGAGATAAACTGCTTAATTTATATTTCAAATTCTCTATACGGTATAACCTCTCATATAGACATCTGAAGGAAAGAATAATGTTTTATTTTCCATTAACTTGCTTTGCAAAGTTTTAGTAGTAGGTCCCACCTGCCAACACTCCATTATGTACACCTAGAAATTAAGTCTACTAAAAGTTGGTTCTGGTAAAATTACAGAATAGAGCAGCCTTAAACACTATCACAACTGAACTATAAGCTAGATTCAGTCAGGTATATTACAAGTTCACAAAGTCATTAAACTTTCAAATGTACCTACCTTGACCTAAAATTCAAATTCTTGGCATTGATACCATGTATAACTTGATAAATATTACATACTTAGTTGAGACCACATCATTTATACTAGTAAAAAGTAAAATTAAATATTCAGTCATAAAGAAAGCCATTGAATTATTGGACTGATGTAGTACTATATTCATTATAAAGAAAAGTCTCTTTGACATAGTAAATTTAAAAAGTCAATGAGCTGTACTCTAATTATTCCTTTTGTGAAGTTTTAAATATATGTCCTATGCATATATGAGTATATATTCATATACTATATTCTGGCATATAATATTTATACTGCAAGCAAGTTTCAAAAGTGGTAAACTTTAGGTTTAAGATCTGAATGAAATTGGGAAGGTAAGTTTTTGTTTTAATTTGTACGTTACTAAGCCATCTAAATTTTCTGACCATGTGTATATATAATATGCTCTCAGGTTTCTCTAAGATTTGCCTTCCTGGCTAGGATCTGAGATCATACTGCTTTGGCTTTTTGTTTGTTTGTTTTCCCCCTGACAAAAGTTATCTTTTAATTAAGTGGAAACTGTCAAGCATAAAAAAAGAAGGTCATGTCAGCCATGGTGGGGTTTTCTTTTCTCATACGGAAGCATAAACAAATGCTTATAACTAACCCATATTATGTCCACACCAATGGCCTATTCAATCTCGAGTTCTCCCTACCTCTAGAGTAAGCATAATTAATAAGGCCCTAGTGTCTAATTATGCACAATGTTCAAAAGCTATGTCTTTTGGCATATAAAAGCAATAAATATACTCTGTACCATAAAATTTGCTAATAATACACATCCATAAGGTAAAAGTTCTTTTATACCAAGGTATTAGGATAGCTGGAATTCAGTTTATGAAAAAACTTCCAGTATATTCTCATTGATAAGCATAGCATTGGCAAGCAATAATGCATTTCAATTCCATCCTGACAAAAAATATCTCTCAGGTTCCTTTATGTTCTTTTAAATAAGTATCATAAAACTTTAATAAAAGTACTCTCCTGGGCTTCTAATCAAGTGTTCTTTTATTTGTAGATTTCATTAACAAAAATCACAGAAATTTTCTGTGGCCAGTATGACAGAGTAGCATGAAACTGCTAGTGCTTGCTCTGTGGAAACTTGCGAAATGACATGTGAAAACCACTTTGCTTAGAAGCCTCTTTCAAAATTAAGGATGATCTTTCTTCAAGACAACTTTGCTTATTTTTAATAATGAATAAGTAGAATAAGTGGATATCTCTGTAAAACAGAGGCAGAAGCCAAGGAAGTATTCTGGCCTTCCCTTTATTCTTTTTTGGTATGGAAGTGCTTTAAAGATTTCAATTGTAATAAATTTCACATTGCACTTCAGTCCTCTGCTGAAGAAAGGAAATCGTTAGCCGTCTAGGGCTTCTTTATTCCCACCCCTGGGATAGCCTGGTCTTTTCTTCTAATAGGAGAGACATAGAGAAAATTCCCTGCACTCTAAATCTTCATTTGAGGGTACAGCCAAGAGACTTCTGCAAAAACAACAGATATCTGATCACTTGTCACACACTCCAGAGCAAAATTAGGAGCAATGCTGATAACCACTTATAGCACAGATCCTTATTAAGATGTATTCAGGAGACGAAACTTTCTATCTTCAAATAACAACATTAAACAGCAACTAAGCCTAAATTACAAACAGCATTTCTTGCAGAAATTTTACTAGAGGTACAAGTTCTATTTGTTATAGTAAATGTTATTTCCTGGGAATCTACCTTTTTGAGGAATCTGAGTGGCTTTTAGATTAATAAAGAGCAATTGAGTGTAGATCTCTCAGAATTAGAAACAGGGAACTAAATTGCCTTTGGACTTAAAAAAAAAACTCCATATATTGACATTTGCTTCATCCAGCTTCCAGTCAAGTGTGGACACATGTTAAAGAAAAGCACGAATCATGTAAGTACACATTGAATGCAAACCATTTTCCTTATTTTGAGGTACTGAGGAATTTGCATGACAAAAAAGCTATATACCTCGAATAGCATCATGCTTCAATAATATATGATAATGCTTATACTTAATGTACAAATTATTTTCAGTATTTAGATCCACAAGTGCTCTGCACATTATTTTGTGAATTATTAAAATGATTTAAAAGTCATGTGACCTTTACTGTTATATCTTACACAGATATTATGGTTTATTTACAAACATTATGCCCATAGATCACCCTAAGAATAAAGCACATGTCATACTATTTCATTGTGAAAGTAGAACTTCAGAAAGATGGGGTCTTTGAATTTCATAATAGTTCCAAAGTTCAAATTGGGTCTTTCTGCCTCTAAATCATATAACTTTCTATAATAGCTGACCTGCATACAATGTAATGAAATAATATATTAGATATACAATTTTTATATTTATGTTTATTACTTATTTATATGAAATATTTATAATATTTATATGATATATACATAATTGAACTATACTGTATGATCCACCATCTTCAGATAACATATCTACTTCACACTAGTCAGTTAGCTAATAAATGTACTTTAACTTGTACAGGCCAAACATTATTTTAGATTGTTAACAGTGAACATCAAAAACTGCTTTTCTCACTGAACTGATGTTCTAGAGTGTGCTGTGGTTAATTTCCTCATAAGGAGGAAAACTTATTTCAGCTCACATATTGTAGAGGTTTCAGTCCACAGCAGGTGGCTCCAAGCTAGGCAGCATGGCAGAGATGCACTGCAGAGATACACGGCAGAGGAGAAACGGAGTATGGCAAGGCAAGCAGGAAGCAACGAGCAGTGACCCTCCCTTCCTATGAATTCTCCACCCAGGCTACAAACTTAGTGGTTTGTACCACCCACAGCCAATGTGGACCTTCCCATCATGCATACCCAGCATTATGTTAAGCTAACCAGCAGACTGATCCAGTTATTACATGTCCATAATCCAGTATCACACACCCATGATCCAGCCACCTTCCAAAAGCCCCACTTATGAGTATTTGAGGGTCTGGAAAGATATCTCATTATAAACCATAATAGGGGGATAATCATAAAAGACACAAAAAGAACTTCAGGTACTGGAAATTGCTAAGAATAATATGCAGTAATGCAATGATATGAGAAGAAAACAGAGCAGAGACTGTATAAAATGATCAAGTCACTGGGAAGTCTGTCTGAAAAAAATGCCATTTGATTGAATATTTGATTGAAGAGAAGTAAGCAGTCATGCTTATATCTGGTTAAGAGGTCAACATAAAGGGATAGATAGCAAGTGTGAAAGTTTGGAATTGTGTAAATTCATGAACAGAGTAACTGGCCTGATCAGGAAGAGGATAGTGGAAAGAGATAAGGTTAGAAAGATGGACAGGGGCCAGATTACTGACAGCTAAAATTACAATAGTAATTTTAAAAAGCAAACTATATTTATTCATGAGTCACAAATATGAGAATTGTGGGTTGTGCTGCATGAAGGCATAAAAAGTACACTTTCCCTTTTATTCTGTGGGAATATCTTTAAGATACACAGCCTCCAGTTTTTCCACATGATGAAAAAGGAAACTAGAGAGAAGTTTGACAAGCCAGACTTGGCAGCAATGCCTAGCACTTCTATCTGTATTCCATCCCCTGAAGCCCATCTAGTGTAACTGTGTGTCCAGGGAGATAACGAAAGGAAGATATTGACAAGCACCAGGATTCTTAGCCATGAGCTTTCTCTACACAGTCTTAAAAATGTACCTTCATGTACAATAAGAAGTCCCTCAGGTTTTACCAGAGCAATGACACAATGTAATTGTTACTGAGAATGATCACTTTGACTACTATGTGGCAGACAAACTGTTATAGGCAAGAATGCAGACAGTCAGGGACTCTTGTAGCACAAATATGATTGTTTGAACAAGGCCAAATAAATAGAAATCTTTTGTGGGCAGTGGTAGAGTTCATTGAAATATAGGATGCAGGTATGAGAGAAAGAGAACTGTCAAGAATGATTGCTTGATTTCTTTTCCTATTTTGATTGATCTACTGGGATAATTTATTGAACTAAAGTGGTTAGGAGGAAATTAGATTTGGGATTCTGGTGGTAGACAGCACAGAGGCTCGTTTCTGTTTGGAAATATTAAGCTTTAAATACCTATTAGAGCTTCAAGTTAAGATACCAGAGAAGAAATTGGATGTGTAAATCTGGAACCCAGGAGAGTAATTCAATTTGTAGATATGTATTTGAGAGCATCAATGAATAACTAAAATATAAAATTCCAAAACATCATTCTGATGGTATTTACAAGGATTCAGAAAGACAATGTCTAAAAACACATATACACTGTAGAGAATATTTATAAAAGACACAAAAATTAAGAAAAAAATCCCTCACTCTCAAGGAAGAGTATATTTTAGAAAGTAGAAAATTGATCATGTTTTGGATATAATTGGAATAAAATTTTCAATAAAAAGAATTTGAGTATGATTTTGAAACTTTGAATAAAATTTATCATTTGCAAATAATGCGGCATGATGCATCTAGCTACAATAAGGTCACTCAGGTTTTATCAGAGCAATGACACTATCTGTTACCAAGAATGATCGCCTTGACTATTGTGTAGCAGGCAAACTGTTATAGGCAAGAATGCAGACAATCAGGGGCTCTTGTCTATGAAAATATAATAGCCAGTCTGCAGAGCCTCTTAAATAGATAAATTATAAAGGCATATGACCTTATTTTCTGATTTTTAAGTCTTAGAAAAACTAAAAGTCATTTCTCAAATGACTTGAACATATATATATATATATATATATATATATATATATATATATATTCAAGCTTCTTAATATTAGCAACAAAACCTAGAAATATTAAGCAGCAATAAAACTACACCAAATCATGCTCAAAAGAAATATTCAGTCTCCAAATGTTTATTATAATTGGGAACTTGATTACAAAATATTCCAATGAATAAAATGTTTCAAATTTTGTTTTAAGAGTTAAAGGGCCCACATAAGAATATTTTAAATCTTTTTAGCCAGGCATATGAATAAATGTAAAAATTTCAGTATTTGATAATTTTCTTTAAGAACTGCATCAAAATATTTTTTAGGAGTACTTGTTTAGCTTGAAATCAACATAGAACAAAAAGTCCCCTAATATGTGTTATTTTCTGCAATTCCAAAAAGGTTATTTATTTCCCAGTATCCTGAACTTAAACTGAATTTTATTCATAATTTATCCCTTAAATTCTTTGACAGCTGGGATGATTTTTCTCATGATCCTTCATGAAGATTGCTTAATCCTGAGTTTTATGAGAAGATAAGGCAAAAGTCTAAAACACAAACTGAAATGAAGAGTGAAGGAAAGGATTAATTATGTTTTAACTACCATAATTTTCTTTTTCTTATTTGAGACTAAAGAGTTTATTTTGCTTATGTTAAGTGATCAAGTCAGTCAATAGCTGGTTTTAATTTGTCCTAAAGAGACATTTTTCAAATAATGTCTCTATACAATCAAATAATGTCCATCAATACAATCGCCATTTTGTCTTTTTTTTTATGATTTTATTTTCTTTTAAATAGAAAATACAAAACCAAAAGCAAAAACAAATAGCAGAAACAAAGACAGAAAAAGAGTAACAAACAACAATACATATGATACAGCATTTCAAAGCAAGAATAAAAATTTAACAATGGGTGGTTGTATATAATCACTATTTAGAAAAATAAAAGTCATTACCAAAGCTTTGCGTAAAAATAAAATAAAAATATTATAAAACCATATTACAGCACCTAAGTTAGTTAAATGACAATGGAGTGCCCACCTTTGACAGGTGTAGACAAAGGAAAGGGTGTAGAAAGAAAAAATCATGATGTGTGTGTATAGACAGTACAGTTGGGATAGATAACGCTGTGCTTCTACATAATCCTATGAGAGGCAAGATCTGCACTAATGGTGGTTGGACAGGATATTATGTTGGCTTCTAGTACTATGGTCATCTGCTAGGAAAATAATTATTGAATTTTTGATATAATTCAGGTATAAAAAATAAGATAAGTAAGCAGCTACACTCTTAATTCACTGATAAGAGATATCTGCTAAAATAATATCTGTAAATATAATATCATGTATGCACCTTGTACAATACCAAAACGTTATGAAAACAGTTTGCAATGTATTAATTTATCGAATCTGTATGGT
>PVKA01041825.1:0-17826 GCA_004027165.1 Ctenomys sociabilis
GGAACTGGTAATATATGTGTCACTTCCCCTTCCTTTCTCAGCCCTCCCAGGTACCCTTCCCCCCTCCACAAAGCATATGTCCTGTGGCCTATCGTCTCAGATTCCCACTTGCTTAACAAAGGAAACCTCTCCT
Organism: Ctenomys sociabilis; assembly: GCA_004027165.1. Lineage (NCBI taxonomy): Eukaryota > Metazoa > Chordata > Mammalia > Rodentia > Ctenomyidae > Ctenomys > Ctenomys sociabilis. Next base: position 134 of record PVKA01041825.1, read on the forward strand.
GGTTCCAGAACACCTGCTAGGACACGTCACATAACCTTTCTCTCGGTATTTGTGGCTTAGTGTGCAGGATATTACTCGTCTGAAACTAACCTTTGTTTCATGGCCAGAGGACCAAAACTAGACCAAAGTCTGTAACATGCTTTTCAGTCTTAGAGACTCTTCAACTGCACAGGACGCTTCACTCTAAGTCCAAAGGGATTGCTTTAGTGGTGAAGTTCTCCTCATTAAAATTATATAGGATCTACCAACAATATAGAGTAAAAATTACTTAGTCATCACATTTGTACAGCCGATCAGAATGCAGTAAAGTGTTCACAGACATAAGATATATTTAAAAATTCTTTAATTCTGTCTGTAGCTATCACACAAAAGGTAGTTTCATTGGAACATGATATTCACAAGTTCTGATTGGCATTTGCTTCTTTGTTGAAAAGTGAACTTAGCTCACTTTGCAGCAAATAGAACAATAGGCTGTGCAAATGTGTGTCTAAAACACAGCTCTGTGGGAGTTAAACATTCGAGCTTATGTGAGACAGCATCAGTTTCAGGTCAAAGTGCTGTTCTTAAATGATCAGTGTAGAACAGGCAAAAGGCATTGAAGTGACCTTGCTGAGGGTCTAAAACTGCACTGAAGCTTTTTCTGCGTGATTAAGTGAGCAGAATCTTAGATTAGCTAAAAGCAGTGCAGAAACATAATGAGTTCACTTATTTTGGAGCATTTAATAACAGTTATAGACAGTTATGTGATCAGGCGGAGTTATGACTTATTCATTCTTTCATTGCTATTAAAATTACTGCATTTGAGGTTTTTAAAGTCATTGAAATAAAAAAGTCTGATTTATGTTAGGAGAATTTAGCTTGCCCTTTGGTCTCTCAGTTTTTAAATGATATAATTAGACTTTTTAAAGACCATTCTAAAAGCATTATTAGCATTTTGTATAGCGGAAAGTAAATGCATGTTTTGTGGATAGTTTAATTTTAAAAGGCATAATAATACTTGATTCAGACAGTGATATTCATAGATTAAGGATAGATTTTTATATGAAATTTCTCAAAAGCCAATTGTATAATTTTAGTAATAGACTACAGAAGACGTGTGGATTTTGCTGTGTGTACACACAGATACTCTTTCTAATGCACTCTCTAATTTCATTTTGAATGGACATTATAAAGACATGGAAATAATACAACACAGCTTTTCACCCATTTAGGAAAGCAAGGATGGGAAGAGAACTTACCAGAGGATGTATTAACTCATGACCTTTAGATATTTCCTCTGAAATTACAGAGCCATCTATCAGCCTGGGGAGGGGGAAGCCTGCTTTAATCATAACAAAGAGATTTGCAGATGGTTTGAATTAGCAATAAACAACAATCATTAACAAATCGTTTTGGAGGAATATGGAAGTTTTATGGATGCATCAATATTTTAAAATTATTCTATTCTTCAAGTTTCCTGATACATTTCATTATCTGCAAATAGAGGACCACTGTTCAAATAGTTCTAAATTAGATATTGGTTTCACTTTCAAGTGAATTGTTGCACAATGCATAAAAGACATAGATAAAACATCTCTCACCATAAAACTATGAAATAAAGTGCTGATTTTAGTTGAACACTGTAGTAGGGTTACTTGGTCATACCCACAAAATTGAGCTAAACACAGTCTCTTAAATAACACCAATCTATGCCATGTGTACATTTTGTAAATAATTTCAAACCATTTTTGAAGACTCAGAAAGAAATGTACCATACTATTGATGGAATACACATCACTCAGGAACACAAGAAGCCCTTTAAATATCCAGCAAGAGAGATTTACCCACATTATTAAATGGGTGGTTAAACTTGTGTCTGTTAAAACATGACTATGTACAATTTTAGGTATATACATATTTATACATGAAAAATACACGTGTGTATCTATGCCTTCCATTTGCTTTCAATGTAGGAATACCAAATCTTCCTGAGCAGGAATACCAAAGCTGCCAATTCTGCTTGTCCTTTTTAATGCACAGGAAGAGGTTTCATACAGTTTATAGGGGGAGAGGTCAGGTTATTTGGGTGACATCTGAGGGGTCGCAATAGGGAAACAGCAGCCTCCAGTGACTTCATAAGCCTGTTGCTATTTAAGAAGCCTGTTCAGAAAACATTTTCATAGGTTCCTGTCAGAGATGTTTGCTCCTATCTGGATCATTTCCAAAGGGACAGCACAGAGTGGACGCCTGGAACCCATTGAACCCATTGACAGGGTCACTGGGGCTTGAGGTCAGGGTTACTGTGGCTGGCTCCAGTTCATGCAGTGCAGATTTTTGTCCGCTAGAGACTGATCTCCACCCAGTAAACATGTGGCTTAAGACTTCACAATTCAGACTTGAACTATGGTCTCTGAGGTGAGAGGCTAGCGTTTCATCCACTAAGCTATTTAGCCTTTTCCTTTGAAGGAAGATTGATTTTTAAAAAAGCTATTAACCTTCTGTGATTTATCTCATCAGATCATCTTCATTTTCTTCTGCTTATAATAAGACTATGTTATATAGTTTTATTCTTCAGTTAATTCAATGAGACTATTTGAAAGGGAAATACAGAGAAACATAAAGAAGGGAGAGATCATAGAAAATTACCAGCAACACTGAAATGAAAATGTTAACAGGAAATACAAAAGAAGCTGAGCCAGTGTTACAGCAGAACTTAGAGGTACAATCACATAAAACAGAATAATTCCATGTAACCCAGTTTTATAGCAAAACTTTCTGTGTGTCACTTCAATTCTGGGGCCATGCACCATGCTAACGACGTAGGCATTACCTTCTGCTTCCTCGTGGAAAGACAAAAGGGATAGGTTTCATTTTTTTGCAGTGACTAAAATATAAGCTAAGGAAGCAGTGGTAATCAATTCACATTGAGTATATATTCAGAGGTGCACAAGAAACAGCAATTTCCAAGGAAATTGCATTAAAACACATTCTGTTCAGAGCCTGAAATTAGACATTTTATCTATTTTTAGTGAAAAATGTGAAAAATGTGTTAAACAGTATCCTGTTCTGCTGCCTTATCCTAAATCCCTTCAAAGTGAGCTAGACACCGGTCGCTTCCCGTACTGAATCACATTTGATTTATTGCGTTATATTGATTGAGTTTCTGCTTTGGAAAAAGTGTTACATTTTGTGAATAATGTGTTAGCATTAATGACTTTAATTCATTCTCCATAACTTTATGGCAGACACTAATTTACATTTCTTCTGGAGTACCTGATAGCAAAAGAAGTTCAGGCATTTTAATTTTTTTATTGCCAGGCAGAGCAAGAGTAGTCAATGTAAGAACACAGCGTTAGGAACATTTCTGTCCCTGGGAAGTGACTTCCCTCCCATGACACTCTCTGCCCCACCCAGCACTCAGGTATGTACACTGAAGCCAGACTGAAGGCTTACAATAACATTTCAACATTTGGGCAGATTAAGTGACAATGCACATAATTCTCTACCATCTTCAGGGCTTACTTAACACTCATGGTTGAAATTCCTTTTGTTTCAGTTACTGTTAGTTTATTTAAACTGGTGTTTGGGCAGGTGAGGCTAGTTCAACAATGACAAGTTCTAACAACTTATTTCTAAAGAAATCACGCAAGCTGGTCTTGTCAAGCTCTTGTTCTGCATTTCCTGAACCGGCCACGGGGATACCTAGTAAGACAATTTTAAACTGGAGAGAGACAAAAGAGTAGAATAATATTTGTGGTCATGAAATCACCTCTGTCTATGTTTTTTGAGCAAACAAAAATGATGATAACTTAACTTTTTGGTGTCTGGCTTCAAGTCCTCTTATACATTTCATGGAACACAGTGATTAGGATTAATTACAGATTTTCTCTAGATTTTCGAGACACTTAATTTACTCGCTTCAGTTTTGTTAAATGCAAAGCTACTTCCACTTCTTTTCCATATATGGAATTGTGATAATTTGTTAATTAAACTCTTAGGTTATATGGATGCTTACAAAGCTTATCTAAATTTGTGGCAGGAAATTACGGATTTCCTTTCCCCCTCTACCTTGGTGTGAGGTTCATTGCGGCGAGGGGTCTAGTGAGCCACCAAGTGCTATATCCAAAGTGCTCCCACTAGCGCCTGCCACTTGCACCAGGGCACATGGAATCAAACTCACTTGAGGAACAAAGGAGAAGCAGAATGTGCTCTTTTTGTTTCTCTTTTGTAATTCAGAAGATGATATTGAGAAGCCGCTCATATAAAATTATCAATTCGGGGCCTTTGAGAACAAAAATTAAAGAGTAATGCAATTCCATTAATTGATTTTCCTCTGAAAGGAGAAAAATAAAAGTATTATATTGAAAAAGAGAAACTAATTGAAAAAGAGAAACTAATCAAAAACAGGAGAAAAATTCCATGGGTCTTATCACATATCTTAGTTTTCATATTGTTGAAAGTTACCATTGACTCAATTTTAATCAAGTGATATTCTTTGTCCTCTTGCTATTCTTGACTAATTGGTGGTAGTTGATGTGTTCTTCATTTTAGTATAATTTTTTTATCTGATTTCAGCCAGAATTATAAAGGGAAGTATTTCTAATATCTTAGTCAATCAGAGTTAGTCAGGTAGGTTATTTTTTTAAAAAAGCATGCATTTGCCTACCAGGCCCCAGGAAACACCCATTCTAGGTGTTGGCCATGATTGTAGTCACAGAGTCATCATATGAAATTACACAGTATTATTATCTCTAGATCCAACTCAACTCAATCTCTGAATCATTCCTCCCTGTTTTCTGCCAAATCTGAATTTCTTAAATTTTTCTTACAAAAATTCAGAATTACTATTTTCTTTCCAACCCCCTTGCACTTTTTTTTAGAGCTGCTATAGTTTAGAATTTGGGTAGATTTTGTAGAGTGAATGTAATTCATTAGCTAACGTAGTTGAAGTTCGAATAAGGACCTTCGCTTTCTCAGAAGGTCTTGTTAACTCCATAGTGGGCTGTTGTCAACAAGAATCAAATGCACACAAGGCAACAGAAAAGACCACTCAGAATAGACAAAGTGCCAACCCTGTTGAGGAACAGATCCATAAGACCCAAGGGCTGTGTTCTCACTGAATCAACTTAGACCAATCCAATTTACTCATCTGGATCCACCTGATCTATGATTATTGAGCTTTCCCCAAATTTCTAAATTATCCTCTCCTACTATATTCCTTAATATCCAGTTTCCAGAAAAGATGATTATTAGTTCATATACTTAAAATGAAAAGTGCCATTGTGAAAGGGGAAAGTATTGATGGAAATTAAGCGCCACTTATGGCAGCACAAAACACCGTTGTTGAAGACAGGTGCAAATAAATGATGATGTCAGAGCCCAGCGAGTTGGACCACTTACCAGAAAAAGCTCTGCAAATACTGCTGCTTGAAGTTCATTTTTCACCTGGCCTTTACCTGTTCTTCTGCGGCATGGAAAATGAATATTGAGTTAAGAGTAGTAATAAAAAGAGAAAACAAAACTGCAAGTTCAATTAATTAAAAACATGTCTTCAGCTATAAGTGGCAAATGTATTTGCCCACGGTGATTTTGTCCTGGTTACAGAGGCATTGCCCTGCTGCTGGGCCATGCTTTCAACTGCCTGGCAGGTGGAATGAATTTGTGAGTGCCGAGCGCACAGTGAGATGTGCAGTTTCACTGTAGTTTCTAAGCAAATGTTTGAACTCGCTGTGCAAAGATAACCCAACCAAAGCCATTCTCCCACCAACAAAAGAATTCACCCACATGGAAATAATAATTAGGTTACTGTCTTCAGATTAAGCATTATTGTTTTTGATGGAGATCTAGGTTCTTTATTAATAATGTACAATCAAAATGCCATAGAATATCACACATTCATTCCATTTAGCTGATTCTCATCCAGTTAGAAATCTATGCAAGAGGTGATCCTTTTTCCTTGCCTTTCGATTTTCTGTTCTTTGGGTCACTTTAGTTTCCACTTTGCAATGTTTTCGAACTTCTTCCTGCTTGGCGTAGCCCTTGGCATCCTGCCTGGTCTTCTTCTTCTGCAGTAAGCGTCCACACAGAAACACGTCCTCCACCCACGCACACACGTGCGCCGCTCCCAGTGGCACAGCGATGTGAGCCTGTGTATCTGTGGCTTTGCTTAATTTATATTTTATTCTGTTTCAGCTTTGGCCTCATCCCACCAGATGACCTTATACATATCAGGGTCTTAACAGCTGTTCATAAGCATTTGAGCTTTTTAGTCTTCTATCCCCGGAGAACTTCAGACCTAAATTTCACAGATTTCTGGCTACTTCAGCTTTGATATGTTGAAGACACAGTGAGAAGACATTGGGGCTCACATATTGAGTTAAATTGTAAAGCATTGTAAAAATAAAACATGAAAAGATAACACTTATAATACATATTTATGAAACATATTTTTATGGTTCTAAAAAGTTAAATCAGATACACTCTGAATTTCACTTTTCTCATCAATGAAGTGCAAGAGCTGGACTTGATGGTGCATTCTTTGAAAGTCTTTTTTCTTGATTCCTGGCAACACCACATAGTAGGTGCTTTTTTTTAGTGTGAAATGATGCTTCCAGCTAAGCTATCAGTCAATAGGAATTCACTAGCTTATGAACTCTTGTGGTTATTAAGTGGAACTCTGACTTTTCTTAACATTAAATTAACCTCTTTAAAAATAGATATATATGTCTGTTCCAGAGATGACCTCTGGCTTCTGACATGGAAGTGACTCTTAATTTCAAGGTAATAGTTCTCAGATGAGAGGCTATTTAAATATATCTCAGCAAATATCCAGATTGACAAGACTCTGAGACAATTTATGGGAAGCTATTTAGGAAAGAATGCAATATGCCCTTTGCACTTATTATAAGCATAAAGGAAATCTGGGCCTGTGAAACATTTGGCATTGGTAAGCTTTTGACAATTACCTACAAACCTTAATGTACAATTGCATAGTCTCAAAAAGATTTTAAAAAATCAAAATGTAAAGCAGCAATAATATAATACTGAGGGTTTATTTTACAATATCTTTCCCAAAGATATACACTTTTCCTTGTGATAGGTACTCTTCCTCTTTAAAATTGTGTTGAACTTTGAAAAGAAATTCTTAGAACAGAAAAACCTGACTTCAGCAAAGATGATTTGGATAGCACACAGAGACAAGACATTTTCTTTGTCTTTTAACATGTAGTAGTACACAAATTTTGAGAAAAAAAATTTTATAGCTCCTTGATTTTCCTTTAACAGTATATTGTACAGGATAAGAAAGAGGATCTTGCATCTAGATAATGTTTAAATCTTGCATACTGTAAATGTTTTCACTTACAGATGAATTGACTTTTTTGTTCATTTCTGTATCTGAACTTTCTGTGTCAGCTGTGACTTAATTTCTCATTCCCTATATATGAAGACAACCATTTGAGCAAGTCTAATTGGTTGTGAAATTAAGAGAATTCTTACACATTTTTGGTATATGTACTAGTATGTGGAGAGGTGAAGAAAATGTTTACTCTAAAAATGATATACTCATGCTAAGATGCCTGACTATATTAGGCTATTACTGGTTATAAGTCTTTAATTAGCAACGTTTACTGTTCATCTCTTGTAGAAATTGCTACTTGTTTCTCATTTCCAATTAATTTATCAAAAAAAGAAGTGGGAATTGGAAATTCACCCACACGTAAGTAAGATCTTAAGATTTCACTGGTTCTGATTCTGGCTGGTAATAATATTTTTAGTTCACAAAGCTTTAGACAAATTACTTTTAAAGTCCTAGTCATATGGTGTCATATCTTTTGGGTGTTATTGTAAATTTCAATTTGTAATACGCTGACATTCTAAAGCTTAATTAATCAAGAATGTCTTGGGGCTGGCCAGATAGCTCAGTGGACTAAAGCGCGTGCTTAGGCAGAGCGAAGTGGCCAGGGTTTGATCCCTGGCATGCTGTGGGTGTGATTGAGAATTGGGAAGCTGAAAATAGGAGGACCACTAGGAATCTGATCTACACAGTGAGACCCTGAACATCCTGTTGGCCCTGTACTGAATACTTAAAAAGAATGTCTTAAGGGCATTATAACCATGAGAGGTAACTAGTATTAATATTTTTCTGTGTTCTAGGCAAAAAATAATATGTACATATTGGTGCACAAGTTCTGTTTTCTTAAGAATAAGCTAGGTGTGGTGGTACATGGCTGTCATCTCAACGCTCAGAGGCTGAAGTAGTAAGATGTGGAACTGGAGTCCAGCCTGGGCAAATTAGCAAGACTCTGACTCAAAAGACAAGATGAAACAAAACAGAACAAATAGGTCATTGAACTCTTTCCAGTTCCAAACATACAGATCATACCAAGTGTATGTTTATGCTCTTCACTATTGAAGTCCATTTAGATTTTTTTCTAATTTCAGACAACTGGCAATTGTAAGTAGCAGTCATACTAATTTTAAATTATTTTGAAAATATTTTATTTATTTGTTTGTTTGATATAAGGTCTCACTATGCAGTTGAGACTCAGAGTAATACTCCCCTTTCTGCCTCCCAGTGCTGGTATTACAGGCGTGTGTCCCCACTCCCAGTTTTGCTGGCCAGCATGGGGTGCATGGGGTTGTAGGGTGGCATAGCATATGGTAGAAGGGTCCCTGAGCTTGCTAAGCAGGTGCTTAGACTGCTGAGCTACCCCCCAAGCCCTGTTTCACATTTTTATAGGTCCTTTTAAGAATAACACTATGAAAAAAATCTGGATTGGAAACCAAATGCTGATTGATCCCCAAAAGAAGCTATGTTCACATTTTCACGTGCTAAGTTCAATTGCAGGATAATCAACAGCCAACTTTGTGAACCAAGACAGTGCATGTCTGTTGAAAGCATCACTTTGGCAGTGTTAATCTGGCCTTAGAAATGTTTTTAATACCTTCAAAAGGAAATGATAGATAATGTTTCTCAAGTATAGTGTTTCCCTTAAGGAAAATAATACACACCTTACAGATGGAGTGTGTTCTTGTGTGCTTCTGTTCCTGATGCATGTCAGTGCTGTTTTACATTTCTATCATCTGTAGGGTACTTTTTTTGAGATAATAAATTCTCATTGGCACATCTGTGGCTTTATCATGGAAATGGACACAGTGGTTTAAGGAAACTGGGCAAAAGTGAAGTGAGGGAAAATTAGTCTAAAGTGTAGGTGAGGCATAATGATGGAGAACATTCTAATTTTCACTGCTACCCCAGATCAATTCAGGAATGAAAATTTCAGGTATAGCTTTTTCTCTTTATGTTTCAAGACAATATTGTACTTATCTTATAGTTTTATTCTATGACTTAATATATGGAGAACTGAACAATCTATAGGCAAGGAAAAGTTGTATACTGCCAGTAATAGCTGTAGTTCTGTTATTGGGATCTTGATCCTTAGGAAGTTCTATCTGCCACTGAGTCAGTCATCTTGATAAGAAGCAAGTGCCCATGACCTGTCATGCCACTTTTCAGGAAGTGTTTCATCATATTGAAAACTCTGTCCTTCTAAGTGCCCAATAATGCCAGAGACGACCATCTTGAGGTCTGGGAACACTCAGGAATGCTTGGATAACAGCATTTGTTATCCCTGTTGCTTTGTCTTTAATTTTGTATCTTTTCATAGAGCTCATTCAACATATGAAAATCAAGATTGTGAGTTTCTGTTTGAGCAAAGACCCAAAACTATTTTTAGTGCTCCTCCTGACCACTTCCCAGCCTGAAACTAAGCACTGGCCTAGTCATAGGCAGGACAGGCAGAAGCCCACATCTTGTTTCTATGCTCGAAATTAGAAAATACATCAATGCTTGGTACGACTCTCTTTTAAGAAGACAAAATTATCTTTTACCTGGCTTTACTTTCTACCTGTAGAGGGAATTGCAGCACTGCATAACTACAGCAGTAAGACCTTTATTTCCACTACCGTGACAAGAAGAGGGAGTTTCTCACAGGGCCATTGCAGTAGCTTCAAAGTGCTCTTTCTGCACTTCATCTTGTTTCCACAGCTACTATTTCTACCTAACAAGTTGTCCATGCTACAGCCTTGCTGCTCTTCATTGCTCCCTTTTGACCACAAAGCTCAGACTCTGCTGTAACAGGCATAGTCCACCACAATCTCAGCCTTCTCCCCTCAGCTCCCTTTCCCTGAGAGCTCCAGCCATGACAGGCCTCAGAGCCCTCCCAGGTTGCAGCCTTTTGACAAAGCTGCACTGAAATAGCTCTCATGTGTGTTCCCTTTCTTTAGCTTGACACCTATCCTAAGGAATTTGGTCACTCAGTCTTTTGTACCCATCTGTATCTGTGAGTATTTTAAGTCTAGCAAATGTCATATCATACTACAGAGGTTTGTTGGGAGGTATGGTTTGCATTTCTAGGCTGTGAGTGCTTCACTGACAGTGGTAAGGTATTGTTTTTTTTGTCTCCTTGGCTAGCATAGAGTAGGTAATAATAATGGAAGAAATAATTCATGAATAAATGCTATCTCCACTGCAACCAAATGAAGTTCGACCTTGTTTATCAAGGTCTGCTAAAATAATATCTGTAAATATAATATCATGTATGCACCTTGTACAATAGCAAAACGTTATGAAAACAGTTTGCAATGTATTAACTCATTGAATGTGTATGGTTAAGGTGTTTTGAAACTGTCTGATTGACATTTGTATTTTAATAAAATAAAAATAAATGGAAAAAAACAAAAACAAAACAAAACAAAAAAACCCAACAAATTTCAAGCATCTCTCATGACAAAAAAAACAAAAACAAAAACAAAAAAAAACTGTGGTGCATCCTGATGGTGGAATATTATCCAGCACTGAAAAGGAATGATCTATCAAGTCAGAAAAACACAGAGAAACCTTATGAATGTATTGCTAAGAGAAACAGTCGATCTGAAAAGATTGTGTACTTATCATTCCAGCTGTATGACATTCTGGAAAGGCAAATTATAAAGCCAGTGAAATAATCAGTGATTGCAAGAGTTTTTTTTTTTTTTTTGGCGGAGGAGGAAGGGAAGAGTAAGTGGGGTGCTCAGGAGGAAAATTTGGAGCAGTGAAACTATTCTGTCTGACACTGTAAGAATCTATGTTATATGGTCATTAAAAAGCAAATATTGCACAGTGCACAGAATAAGCCGTGATGTAAAGCATGGGCTTTAGTTAACAAGGGTGTGCTAATGTCGGCTCATTACTCTAAGGCCCTTGTCATACTAGCGCAAGGTGCTGATAATGAAGAACACAGGGGATCCTGTCAGAGAGTATGTAGGACGCTCTGTACTCCACACTCGATTCTTCTCAAACATAAAAGTGCTTTTTGGAAACAAGCCTATTAGCTTTGAAAAAGCACCACAGGTAATTTTACGTATGTATGAGGTATCATTAAAAACTACAGTGAATAAATAGGATGCTGTGTATGTGTGCTTGCTTTTAACTTTTGTCTTATTCTAAAAGAGATGTAAGGCATTCAAAATATTACGGACATTCTAGCAATATGCTGAGTAAATAACGATGGGCATTAACACTAAATGAAGAGCATGCAAAAGACTAGAACCTTTCAGTCTGCCTTGATTTTATTTATAAGCAAAAGCAACTTATGTCATATTATGAAGAGCTCAACGTAGACACTAAAGATTCTTTAGAGAACAGTCTGGGCTAAGAGTGATACAAAATTATAATATTTTGAAGAGAAGTTCCCATCAGTGAAATCAAGTGCATTAAGCTCTGGATTTTTATTCATAATGTTAGAATCATCTATTTTATAATCCATAAAACTTAAAGTAATGGTACTGTGTTGAAAGGGCTGAGAATATGCATGACTTTTCTTAAATTGCTATTATCACCTATAGGGTTTAATGGGATAGTTAGTTTAAAAGTTTTGAAATCTCTGTTCTAGAGTCTTGTAATTAAGTAGACTGTGAAAGACAAATTAGATACATAAAATTCAAAGAAAAAATGTTTTCTGTCAGTAGGCTAAAAACAGTGGCTTGGCTTTCTTTTCTTTGCAACAGGATTTTAGCTAGTTATTAATGGTGTTTAATTGTTGTGCTTGTAAGACATTTAGAATATCACTATTTAGAAGGCCAGGTAAGTTGAGATATAGCAAACCTATAGAATCTAAAGAGACATGAAATATGAAAACTGAGAATTACCACAGGCAAAAATTATTGTGGAGAACAATATTTGGACTGGCGTCAAGTATGAAAAGGTGCTTTAAAGAATTTCCTAATACAGCTTCTCTAATAGCAAAGAAACACCCATCTCTGACAAAACAAAACAAAAAAGGCTGATATGAATGAAAGACCATTTTTAGTGAAAAAATATATATATACAAAATAGTTAGGATAGATATATAGCTACTTTCTCTTAGTTCAGTGAGAAGAAAGATTTATACTAATAATGTTTGGACAAGAGACCATGTCTGTATCTTATACTGTGAATAACTACTAGAAAGACAACCATATGCAATGTATTAATTATTGTAACTGTCCTACTAACCTGTTTTGAAACTGCCTTATTGCTATTTCTTTCTCAATAAAATTAACAAAAAATTTAAAAAATATTGTAGAGAGATTCCATAGGTACAGAAATTATTTTATGCTATACTTAAAGGGAAAAAAAACCACTAGTTATGGTGGAATTTCTGAATAAAGGATTTGTCCTGCTACTAAATATGAATGGCCAGGATAAGCATGAACATCTAGGTTTAGTATAGAAAATACGTAAAAAAGATATGGGCTATTGAAATCCTAGATATGAGGCTTAATCAGTTTCTAAACGAAGTTACAGTGAGTTCAAGAACTTTGAGGGCAGAATTTATCATGATCAGTGATTGCCTGATTTGCATATACTCTTATTAAAATGCTGTTAAATATGATTGACTCCCAAATATAAGAAGATATATATATCATGGAGTATGATAGTAGCCTTCAGGAGAGATGATCAACTAAATTTTTTTTTTCAGTTCTTCGTTTTGAAAAGAAGAGCAAAGTTAAGTGACTTTTGTTAAAAAAAAAAAAACCTCAATTAAAATTAAAGTAAATACCCAGTATTTTAAGAACTCATGTTGCTTTTCACTTTTAGTATTTTATATGTTGACTTAAGGCTCACAGCTGAATAAATTTTCCAATTCCAACTTAACAGGTGTAATTCCTGATGAGATATGTACATTAGATGAGCATCAGTTTCCATTTTTTGAGAAAAATGTGTCTTCTCTTATCACAGTTCAAATTAATAGAACTTTTATACTAATTCAGTTGAAGAGAAAGAAAGATGGGCAACACATGATCAGTTTATTTGTAATTTATTTAAGTTCTGAGCGATAGAAGGTTTTAAATTTGGAGTCTTCAAGGAAGCCCCACCCATAAACTTTTGTAGGTAGAAGCATTATAGAGCTGAGTATCCACCATCAAACTCTAACAAGTTCTTAGCTGCCAGGTGGAGATAAAAACCCACTTTTTTTCTTCCAGTATCACTGTAGCTATAAATTATCTTTGTATGTTCTAAAAATGATGAGAAGAAATGAGTTTGAAGACAGAATTTTCAAGATATCAAACAGAAAGCCAACTTCCACTGAAATTTTTAGATTGGTTTTGAGCCCAGTAATATTCAAAGTAGTAGCTCAAACTTCCAATTTAGTAGTGATTTAGGAGATTGGCCTAGAAGCAGCAATAGGGACCTAAACAAGAAAGGCTGTAATGGCTTTAAGAAGCGGCCGTTACCTTTGTGTGTGCCTAGTATCTGTTAGCTCAGGGAGGATGAAATTCAGAAAAGGGAAGTCAGCCTTGGTCATCGGCTCCCCCATATCTGCTGGCAGAGCTTCTCTGAAAGTGTTGGAGCTGACAGCACACAGGAACCTGTGGGAGCAGCAGAAGTGCTGAGAGATTGGAGGAGCACAGCAAGAGGACTGACGCTCCCAGAGAGCCTAGCCCAGGGGACAGCCCTCCGCTTGCCTCTGGAAGTCACTGGGAGATACCTGGGGAGAGATGCCATGCGGGTAGAGGACCTAAACTTTCTTACCGTATGGGTGCATACATTTAACTCGATGCTGTCTATGTGCTAGAGATGCATATGGGTGTTACTGTCTTTCCATTTAAAAATTGTTAATATTTAGTCAATGCAAAAATATGTGTGCGAAAAAAATCAATTCTTAGTAGCCACAGGTCCTCCATTTGCAAATTTCACTACTCACTATGGAACATTCACTTCCAGCGTCAAAGTAAATATTCATGGTGCTTTCTTGGTCATTTTCAGACATGAGTAGAGGCGTGAAAACCGAGTTGCCTGATGAGCACGCTCCCACCTGAGCCTGAGCAAGGTGACGTGCTGCTGTGTGGCTTCCCCTTGTGTGATGGAGACCATTGTTCCTGGTCTCTTTAGCACCATATATTTTTTGCATGGCTGTGTTTTTTGTTGGCGATTTACCTTTTAAAATTCTCCCAAAGTGTTGATGCGCTGTGTGGGATTCTTAGCACAGATGGCTGTGATATGCCTTCAGAAGAAGGCAAATGCTCGAGATAAGGTTTGGTGAACACGCATGATAGTCCAGGTGTGCACGAGTTCGCTGTTAATGATTATATAGGCTGTGTTTTGATTGATTGGTGGAAATGTGGCTAGAGTCTTATAGGACCTTAATTCTATATTCTTTAGGAGAAATGGCTCTGTGGTTGGTAAATTCAGTGATAGCAGTTACTTTAAAGAACAAACACCAAGAATACTGTTCAGAGATGAGACTCTACATATTTCTACCCATATAGGGCATGAAAAATAGTATCAGCGTTGTTAGCACACTCATTCTAAGCAATAGACTAAAACAAACTCCTTTGAAACTCCTTGTGTTTGCTTCTTAATATCACTCCCTTGAATTTTTCTCTCTCCCAAGATAATCATTATCTTAAAATTTTGACTAGCATTCACTTTTTCCTCTTCATTATTTTGTTGAATGCTAATGTCTGTGAACAACATATTAGAGTTAACTTCCTTTAAAAAATTCAAGATTGTGTCTGTAAGATTTCATAGTGCATACGTATAACTGAAGTTCACCAAAGTTCACTGCTATAAGAATTCAGTTATAATTAGAGACAACATGTATCTGTTTTTCTACTGTAGGACAATAGGCTAGAAAGGCTGGGGCTTTGACTAGCATTTCTCTGAGGACCTGAGATGGGGCTTCCTTGGGAAGCACTTGACCTCAGTTGAAGTAGCTCCGTGGGACGGAGGCATAGCCTGAGGCTTTTTGCTGGCCTCACTACTACTATAGCAAGTCTGTCCCGCAAGAGAGATCTGAGCGGTGTTTAGATCTACTACACTGGGAAAACAAATGCCAGAGTAACAGAGATAACCCCTAGGCATTCTGTATATATTTGAAGAGAAGAGGGTTAAAGATCGAAACCATGGCATTTATGGGGTGTGTGAGGAAGAAAAATAAATTAAGATGCTTGGAAAGGAAGTTTTGAAGAAAAAAGATCTCCGTTCTGAGCCTTTATAATGAAATAAAAGTTTGAGAATGACTAACCCTAAATTACAAAGTGAAAATTGCATTTAATTTGGCATGGAATTAGTTTAATCAAGAATGCAGAGCTATAAATCGTAAGTAGACTGTGCCATAGTTCTATGTCAACCACTAACTACTTTTAAAACAGTGAATTGCTTAACTAAGTAGACATACAAAAAATATCTCTATTCTAGAATTAATTTGTGTTTTGTTGCCTTGAACTTTTTCTCTGTATATCATTCCAAGTTTTCAATATTGTTCGGCAAACATTGTTATGTTTTGAATCAGAGCTTTTAATATTAATTGATATGTTTCCTCTTTTTCTTGAAAATTTATCAAATCTGAGAGTTTATTAGCTGGAAAACCTAAAATGACTGTGTTTACAAAGTTTTCCTTATTTTAGATCATTCTGCAAAATGCCAGTCATTGATATGTTATTTTATTGAGAATGACTTATTTCTGTATTTTTGAGTTTCCTGAACTCTGTTCCATGATGTGATCTGATAGTATGTGTTCTATGTCTAATATCTTTTTCTATGGATCTGTAGTTCTTATTCTAGCTTTTGGTTGGAAAGAATGAATGTATGATGAAAACAGATTTTGAAATCTAAGATACAGGATCTGGTATACTCTATGTTTAGTCCTATTAAATAATCTCTCTTACCACAGACATAATTCCATTTCAAATCCACTATCATTTAGGCTACATAAGGCTAGTGGAACAGATGTTTTCCAGTTCTTTGACTACGGCAATGATTATTCTGTAGAGGAGCTGTTGAAATTTGAAATAACTGTCATGCCTTTTGAAGAGAGCTAACCCTGAATCTCTTGTTGTTGTCATTGTTCATTACCATGTTTTATTTTATGTGCATCAAATTAGACCATTACAGTTAAATTCTTGACAAAAGACAAGTAAGGCACCATCTCATCCTCTCTTGCTGGTGATGAAAGATTAAGTTAATCAAATCTTCTTTCTTGGGAAGTTTGGAAGGCAGATGTATAGCAGGTGTGGATCACTATGTGTTACACAGTATTTTCACTGACAATATTGTATGCTCCTTGGGCTGGGAAGATAGATTGGTGCTCTAAGTGCCTGGCAAGTGCAAGGACCTGGGTTCAAATCCCGGTACTGTACGCTGTGCTGCTCCTGGAATTCCTGAAGCGCCCTGCTAGGCACTGAATCTGGGTGTGATGGTGCATGCCTGTGACCCCAATGCTGGGGAGGCTGAGATAGGAAGATCTCGACAAGTCTGAGCTGCATAGTGAGTCCATGTACCAAATAAATAAATAAAAGATTAAAAAATTAAAACATATTATATGTTCCACCAATCACATGTTAGAAAAATGGTAATTACCTTAATTCCAGGGAAAACATGACAAGTGGGTAAAGTCTGATACCTACTCTGCTTATTGACTTGGTCTCAGTTTGAGGAACAGAAACAGCATTAGTAAAAGAACTTTCTAGGTGAATAAACATAAACTAAATATTAGTTTACCTTTTTGTTCATGAACTCAGTGCCTACCCCCATGTCTTCAAGATTTATGCTTTTCTGCTCCAGTAGATTTAGTATTTCTGTTTTAATGTTTAAACCTTTAATCTATTTTGACTGTAGTTTAGTGCATGGTGATAGACATGGATCTAGTTTCACTCTTTGTTATGTGGAAAGCCAGTTTTTCCAGCATCATTTATTTAAGAAAGCTATCTGTCTTCTGGTGAACATATTTGGCCCCTTTGTCAAAAAAAGCTGGTTGAATGTGTTTCTGGTTATGTCTTCAGTTTCTAGTCCATTCCATTCATCCCCAGGTCTGATTTTCTTCCAGTACTTTGCTCATTTTATCGCAGTAACTTTGCAATATAATTTGAAGTGAGGAATTGTGATGCCTCCTGACTTTCCTTGGTTGCATGGGGTTGCTCTTGCTATTCTAGGTGTATTCTGATTCCAGATGAACTTGAATAATGTTTTCTCTAGATTTATGAAGTATATTATGGTGCTATAATTGTGATTGCATTGAATCTGTATAATAATTTTTGGAGTATGGCCATTTTAACAAGTTTGGTTCACTGAACTCAGAAGCAAGGAATATCTTTTCAGCTACTTTCTTTCTTTCTTTCTTTCTTTCTTTCTCCTTCCTTCCTTCCTTCCTTCCTTCCTTCCTTCCTTCCTTCCTTCCTTCCTTCCTTCC
>PVKA01041826.1:0-17822 GCA_004027165.1 Ctenomys sociabilis
AGGGAGGGAAGGGGAGGGAGGGCAGGCTGGACAGATAAATGAATGGAAGGAAGGATTAATGGATGGATGGGTAGGTGGATGCATGGATGGATGGATGGATGGATGGATGGATGGATGGATGGATGGATGGATAAATGGATGGAAGGATGGATGGATAAATGAGTGGCTGGGAAAATGGATGATGTGTGGATGGATGTATTGATGAATAATGAGCAGATGAAGGATAGATGAAGACTGGATGGGGGAATGGATGGACAGAAGGATAAATGAGTGGACAAGTGCATGAATAACAAACCCTATACCATAACCCTGTGACACAGAGTGTAGCGTGTGGTCCAGTGACCAGGCTCTCCCTCCCTCAGCACTGCTGCCCTCTGGCGGGCTACTCTGCATGTTGTAGGATGTCTGCGGCAGCCCTAGACATAAATGCATCCTGCTAAGTTGAGTCGTCCCAACCCCATATATCTCTAGCCACCATCAGATGTCTTCCCAGGGGTACAAAGTGGTGGCACCATCACCCAGGACTGAGAACCACGGAGTTCCCTTTGCAGTGTGCCCTGCCTGAGTCCCTGGGAGAGGCCCGGAGCCCCGGGCTTTGCTGCGGTCTTTTATTTTACCCGATATTTACATTCCAGGGGAGCCGGCCCTTGGGCTCTCGGACACAGGCAGAGTCCAGAGTGGAGGTGGTGGCAGGTCCTCAGACAGCCAGCAGGAGTGGCTGGTGCTCCTCCTCTCCCGCATCCCCTGGGGGGATCTCATAGATGACAAACAGGGAGGAGTACACACAGCCCAAGAAGGACACAAGGCTGGAGAAGTACATCACCCCACTGGCACTGCCCACGGCTGAGGTCAGTGGCCCCAGGACCAGGGAGACCAGGATCTGGGCCAGGAAATACTGGCAGCTCAGCAGCGAGATGTCCACGCCCATGCCACGCCGTGTGCCATCTGCAACAGACCCTGCGAACTGCCAGAGAGGGGACTGTGAGCTGGGCTGGGGACACATGGGGTGCTGGGTAACCTGAACAAGGCTGTGTCTCCATAGCACTCCCTGCTCCCTGGGGTCATTGCATGGGGCACAGCCAGGAGGGTCCCCGGCTTGGGCCCTCTTTCTCCCAGATGCCACCCAGAGAGAGCCCTGCCCCCTCCTGCCCACTGCCCCAAACACTGAGATGTCAGCCCAGGTTCACCTTAAGCTATACTATGTCCCCGGGGCATCCTAGGACCCTTGTGACCCTACCCAGCAAGGGACCTTCAGGGACCTCCATGGGAAAGGACAACTCACTGCCCCAGATGTGGCCCTCTGCTTGCCCGGCAAAGGGGGCATGGAGTCTAGGGAGGGACAATCCCCGTGGCCACTGCCTGTCTCCTGGGAGAGGACCCAGGATACCTGTCCACCTGTCCTCACACCTGGGAATGCTGGATGACAATTCCACAGGCAGCCTTGGCTGGGGCCACTGGTGAGGGACGCCAGACACTCAGCCAGCAGCACACTGTGTCCTCCTGTGACCCTGCACTGGAGACCGAACCCAGGGGCTCTTGGTTGCTGGGCAAGACAAGCTCCCTGATGCTGGGCCACATCGCAGCCCTTTTATTGGCTGACTGATTTTGAGACATGGCCTGGCTAAACTGCCCAGACTGCTCTCCAGTTTGCGATCGTCCTGCCTCAGCCTCATGACCAGCTGGGATTCCAGGCATGCACTGCTGTGCTCAACAGAGCAAGGAGATATCTTTTCTTTCTTTCTTTCTTTCTTTCTTTCTTTCTTTCTTTCTTTCTTTCTTTCTTTCTTTCTTTCTTTCTTTTTTTTTTTTTGCAAGGAAATATCTTAAAGCAACTACTTTAAAGTTTCAGATTTATTGAAAAGAAAAAAAAAGTATGGTAGGAGCCGGGTGTGGTGGAACACACCTCTTAATCCCAGCACTAGGGAGGCTGAGGCAGGAGGATCCACAGAGGGCCAGCCTAGGATGCACAGTGAGACCCTGTCTAAAAGAAAAAGAAAAAGCAATCATGGTGGACATGGCGTGAACAGCACCCAAGTGTGGGCATGAGCTCCACCAGGATGAGCCCTGGGACCACTGTGCACTGCCACATGCCATGGGGCAGGTGGCGCCATGCGGCTCGGCTAGAGCGATTGATGGCTGAAGGGTTTCTCTTGGGGGCGACGCACGCCTGAAGAGGGTTTCTCTTGGGGGTGACGCACGCCTGAAGACACCTCGGTGGCTGCACAGCTCTGCAGGCCCTAAAGCCCACGGAGCCGCACGCCACCAGGGCAGAGCTGGGAGCTGTTCCGGGGCTGGGGGTGCATTACTCTTAGAGCTGGCACAGAGAATCCGAGCCTAGGAAACCAGGGACAGATGGGCTCGGTGTCCCTCCCTGCCCTTCACCTTCAGACTGCATGAGACACACACCATGCTGCTGCTGAGCACTGCAGCTGGACAGTCCACCGTCTTACTCAGCATGGACATTTGCCATTGATTCTGATTTTTTCTTTTGTGTGCAGGTGTGTGTGTGTGTGTCCGTCCGTCCGTCCGTCCATCCGTCCATCCGTCTGTCACTGAGGATGGGACCCAGAGCCTTTGCACTGTGCAACATCCCCAGTCCTTTTTTATTTTGAGAGGTCTTGCTGCATTGCCAAATTACCTGGGGTGGAATCCAACTTGAGATCCTCCTGCCTCGGCCTCCCAAGTGCAAGAGCTGCAGGTGTGGACCACCATGCCCTGCATTCACCAAGATTTTTGATCTTTTGGCTTTGTTTTTGAGATAGGATCTCCCTGTGTAGTTCAGCCTGACCTTGAACTCACTATGTAGCCCAGGCTGGTCTCAAATTCTCAGCAATCTTCCTGCTTCTGCTGGGGTTATAAGCGTGTGCCACCACCCCCGACTCATGGAGAATTTTAAAGGCTGGAGGTCACAGGCCATCGGCTTGGTGGCCGAGTTCTTGGCGCTGACTCCTAAGCCTGCCTGACGCACAGCCTGGCCTCCCCTCCCTGGTGTCCCAGCAGAGCAGGGTGGCCTGGAGGTGGCTACTGAGGAGCAGCCCAGGAAGGCCCAGTGGGAGGAGTGGCACTCACCGCCTTGCTGTGGTAGTACTCGCAGAGCAGAGAGTAGGGCAGCGTGCAGAGCGTGGAGAACAGGACGCCGTAGGTGGTACAGAGCGACAGGACCACATAGAGGTTGCGGGAGAGCGTGGCCAGCCCAGTACCCAGGCCGAAGGCAAGGTAGGCGATGAAGTAGAGCGTGCGGGTGCTCAGGCAGCCTTCCAGTTTCTCCAGGAGGGCTGCAGGTGGGCAGGCAGGTGTGACCATCTGGATGTGACCCGTGCCACCAACCTGGGGCCCCGACCATAGGCCCTGGGGGACCCAGCCTGCCTGGCGCAGTTGGCCCCAGAGGTGGTTGTGGGCTCTAAGCTGCCCTGCACCCTGCTGGGCTCTCACCCACTCTCTTCCCAGCTCGCGCACCCCACATGGCCGGTGGCATCCCTATGGCTACTGAGAACCCTCCTGTGGGAGAGATGGAGCAATGCCCCTGCCCTTAGGCCACCTGCACCCAACAGTGCAGGCACCCACCCAGGAGCACGTGGTCACAGCCAGGCCCTGGTGCATGCCAAGCCTCGCCGCCTCCCCCAAAGTGACCCTGTCTGCGTGGGGCTCAGCCTCATGAGGGAGGAACCTAGAGATCCACACTGTGCCGTGGCCCATTTTCTAAGGGTGCCCGAATGAAAAAGGGCTTCTGGCTTTGAGATGGGGAAGGGGGAAGTGAGGTTAGGGCTGGAACTGAGCATGGCCTTAGTTTTAGAGTCAAGGGCCGAGCATGTGGCCTGGTGGCTCCCCACTCGCTCAGGCACCCCGGCCCCACCTGCCGCCAGCCCTGGGTGGGGTATGGCAACCAAGACACACACTGCCCGCCTCCTACCCCACAGTTGCCAGTGGGACAGCTGTGTCACCAGCACACCTGAGTAGAGCGCGGCACTGAAGGCGTAGATGCACATGCCCCAGCAGCCCATGGTCACCCCACTGTTGTACTTCTGGTACTCCTCAGACGCGTGCGGGGCCCTGGGGTCGCCCTGGAACACCACCTCACCCATGAAGTCAGTGTAGAAGAGCAGCATGCCCTCGAAGGACAGCCAGCCTAGAGGCAGAGGGTGGGACTCAGCCCGAGCCGCTTCTGCGGGCACCTCCTGAAGCCCTCCCACCCTGCTGCCTGCTCGCCCAAAGGGACCACTGGGCTTGCTGTGGCAGTGGTGACAAGGGTCCTGCTGTGTGCCCAGGCACGGGGTCCAGCCCAGCTCTGTAGACCCCAAGCTGCGCTGCGCTGTTTCCTCAGCCCAGGTCCCAGTGGCTGGGATGACGTGAGGTCCGGGGACCCAGGCTGCAATGCAGGAGTCAGCCCACCCCCACTGCCTCCTTCGGGCCGTGTGCACTGGGTCCCCCACCTCCTGGCATCCTGCTGTCAAGGGCATGGAGGGCAGGCAAAACAAGTGGGGGTCCTGAGTCCCCTCCACTCAAGGCCCCAGGGATGCAGGAGCTGAAGATCAGCCACATTGACACCTGGACTCCAAAGAGGGGCCACAGCCAGAGGGGCTGCTGCTCCCGGTGAGCTGCCCCAGAGCTCTGGGATGGGGCTTTGGCTCCGTGGGGTCCCAGGTGCCTCCAGCCCCGGGGAAGGTGCATGTCCCTCAGCTGAGCACTGCTCGGGAGGGCCACCGGCCGGGTCCCCTGGCTGCTGTCTGAGAGTTAGGGTGGCAGGAAGCCCTGAGAAGCAGGGCTCTCGCCCATGTCATGCTGTCCCCACCCCCCTCCAGCCGCCCCAGGCCGCGCACACTCACCCAGGAAGTGGTTGACACACAGGTTGCGCAGGGCCTTGGGCATGTGACAGATGGTGGCACAGAGGCGGCGCAGGGACAGCGGCTGCTCCGACGGCTCTCCGGAGCCTGTCAGCTTGCTCTCGTACTTCACGCCGTTGAGCAGGATGTTTGCCACCTGCACAGGGCACAGCGCTGTCAGTGCCTCCCTACCTTGACCACACCCGGGGAGAGGCGGCTGGGTCCTCTCCCGGAGATCCATGGCCCCCAGGAAGTGGGGTTTCACTGTTTGGTGCTGCGGGAACCCAGGTCTGTGCCACAGAGGAGATAGGTGCTGATCCTGTGCAGAACAAGAAGAGCTGGGCCGGCAGCCCAGGCCTGTAAGCATGGCACTGCGGGAGGTGGCCGCTACATACCCGCTGTGTGTCTGTGTCAAATAAGAGAACAACCTTAACCTTTGGTGTAAAGTAGCCTCCTCGGTCACCCTCTTTCTCTTCAAGGCAGTAGCCGAGCGGCAGATGCAGAGATGCAGATCTTGGTGCAGGCCCTGACGGGCAAGACTGTCACCCTCAAGGTCAAGCCCAGTGACACCACTGAGGATGTCAAAGCCAAAATCGAGGACAAGGAGGGCTTCCCACCTGACCAGCAGGGTCTGGTATTTGCCAGCAAACAACTGGAGGACGGTTGGACTCTCCCTGACTACAACATCCCAGAAGAGTCCACCCGGCACCTGGAGCTTCGCCTGTGAGGTGGGATCACTGAGCCAGCTGTGCCGGTGCCAGCTCGCCCAGTACAACTGGGACAAGGTGATCTGCCGCAAGTGCTATGCCCGCGGGCACCCTGGTACTGCCAAATGCCGCAAAAAGAAGCGTGGTCACACCATAACTGCGCCCCAAGGTCAAGCAAGGCTCAGCCAGCCCCACACCCACCTGCCCAATGCCTGCAGCCTTCCCTCCCTTGACCAGAGCAAAAAATAATAAATAAATAATAAATAAATAAAGTAGCCTCCTCAGGGCCATGGTTCTGGAAGCTGTTGAGGCCTCACATATTGGTACATTGACAACAACTTGGCCTTCCAGAAGGTTTTGTACCCTCGCGGACAAGGCTGTTTCTGGGCAACCAGGGGCCTGGAGGTAGCTAGTGTAGACTAGGAGGGGATGGCCAGAGTCGGGAGGAGGCCTCATAGCAGTGTGGGCCACACTTGGCATCCTCTTTCATGAAGACTCAGATTTGTTGGTGACAGATTCAGACGTCCAAATCAACTGAGAGCTGGTTGTTGCGGGAAAATTCTAGAAACCAGTGAAAGGAACACAGCACAGCACCAGACTCACCAGAGCGACAGCGCTGGCCTGAGCTGCCTTTGGGAAGGTCGGCCGTGTTCGCAAGAACTGGCCCTCTCCCTCAGAGCCTGATGGGTGTCCGGGGGACACGTTGTCACCTGTGGCCAACTGTGGGACCTACACTTCCCATCCTGAATGCTGAGCACTATAAGCATCTTGTGGAGGCAGGAGATGGAGCAGGACCAGCAAACATCATGGGATGAGAATGGAGAGACGAGACAGAGCAAGGGCAGTCACGGCAACATATCTAAAAGCCAGTGGATCCCTGGTGCCCTTCAGGCACGTGCCAACCCGAAAGCACCCTAGCCTGCCCAACCTGTGCAATTTGTTTTGATTTTGAAACAGGGTCTGAATTCCCAGGCAGATACTCCTGCCTCGGCCTTCCAAGTAGCCACGCACCACCACGCATCATCTAAGTGTCCTGTAA
Organism: Ctenomys sociabilis; assembly: GCA_004027165.1. Lineage (NCBI taxonomy): Eukaryota > Metazoa > Chordata > Mammalia > Rodentia > Ctenomyidae > Ctenomys > Ctenomys sociabilis. The sequence goes on from PVKA01041826.1 coordinate 6,567, forward strand.
CGTCTGAGGGGGGATAACCGCAAGTTCCCAGTCTTGGGAATTTTACCTGTTGGCTGAAGGTCACATTTCTTCTGCTGGTGTCAGGGCCACTTCCTCCAGCGGCCTCAGGGAGAGCCAAGGTCTGGGGTCTCTTCAGGATCCCAGAGGCCCGCGGCTTGGGGGCATCAAGGGAACCCACCCTTAGCACGTCCCCTTCACCAGGGGCCAGGCTGCTGTCCCTCCTGTCCAGCAGTCCCCGGTCCTGGTGGTAGAAGCTGTCGGGGGCCCGGGGGAAGCTGGCCGGCAGGGCCAGGTAGTGGTCCTGGCCACCCGTGTAGCAGTCGATGAGGACGCCATCTATGTTGGAGGTGCTGAAGGAGGACGCAAACTCGCTGAGGCCGGTCAGGGAGCTGTCCCTGCTGAGGAAGCTGCCATACTTGGGCGTGAGTGGGCTGGGCGGTGAGATTGGGGTGCAGAGCCCGGGGCACACACCAGGGGCCCCGGGGGCAGGAAGCGAGTGACCGGCGACCTCCTCCTGCAGGCCGGGAGGGGATGGAGGCAGTGGGAGGCTGGGGCTCTTCATGGTCGGCCTCTTCTCGCCAAGGGGCCGCAGCGGCCGTTCGGGGATGCTGACCAGGGTCAGCACGGTGGTGACGCTGAGGGTGACGGCGGTGAAGATGTAAATGACGCGGAGCTGGCCTCCCAGGGCCCTCCCAAAGCCCGTTTTGTCCCAGTGGATTCCGCCAACCACGTAGCCAAAGCCTCCTCCCAGACCTGGGGAGAAAACAGGGTGTCAGCATCCAGGGTGGCTGGCAAGGGGCAGTTGGGGCAAGGTGGCTGTGCTCCTTAGAAAGACACTGAAGCCATGAGGTCCCCCCGGGGTCGGGACTCCAGCTAAGCCCCTTTCGAACAAGAACAGCGATGTGGCTATCTGCCACAGCCCCATCTGTCCCTTGGGTTCCCCGCTGACGTTGGCACGGAAACACACCCCTTCTGTCTCTGACACAGAGGAGCACGCACACACGCAAGCGCCCCTCCATGTCAGCTGTGCACAGCCACCACCAGGAAGGTCTCATTCACCCTCCACGGGGAGTCAGTCTCGAAGAGCTGAGACCACTGCCTTCCACATCCTGGAGAGCATCACAGGAACCGTGTCTCTATAGACGCTAAGGCAGGAGGACGACATGGCTACAGACGTTTTAACCCTGTCACTGACACCCTGTCTGGTTCCTCCCTGGCCCTCTCAGCCCCCTCAAAGTCCCCACAGTCAGAGAGAGTCAGACGACAGCGCTAACGGCCACCGCTGGCATCAGCGGCTGTGCAGGGCCAGGGCAGCCCTGTTCCCGGCTGACCTTGGCAGGGATTCTTCTTAGGGTTTTGCTGTCAGCATGCTGGTAGTCCCCGTGTACACACATGCGCACCCACATGCACCCAGGCCCTGTGCTTCTGGACCCCTATTCGCTGCACTGTGTCACCCCAAAGCCGGTGCTGGGCAGAGTTTTACAGCCACCGGGGACTGGGTAGCTCAGACTGCTCCTCCTGGCTTGCACACTGCATCTCTGTGTGGTCTGCATGCACTGTGTGTTCTACAGTTTTGCGATTTTGCTGCTGTTTCCATGCTTCAGGGCCCAGAGCACGTGCTGGAGTTCTGGCTATACCCCTTGGGAGAGACGCTGGTGATGTGGCCAGCAGAGGGGATGGGTGTGAGAGATAGTTTTTTGGGGGCAAGCCATAGACTATGGACCACAGGTCACAAAGAGTCGACTGTCTGCTAAATACAGCATCTTCAAGCCAGTCATGGTAGTGAGGCTTGTAATCTTGGTACGAGGGAGGCTGAGGCAGGAGGAGCTGGGTTACAGTCCAGAGTGGACAATTTATTGATCTAGTGAGAGATCTCTTCAAATAAGCAAGGCTGGGCTATAGCTCAGTGTGAAGGCCTTGGGTTCAATCCCTAAGACTAAAAAGATGTCTTTAAACAGAAACACATTAAACAACATTGCTATTGATGCACTTGATAAAAGCCCTGTGGCGAGAGCCTCACAGAAGCCAGCCCGAGTTTCTCCTCAGAACAAGGGTCCCACTTTTTTTTTTTTTGGTGGAGCTTGGGGTTGAACTCAGGTCCTTGAACTTGCCAGGCAAGCACTTATTCTACTGAGCTATCTCCCCAGCCCCAATATTTTTTTTTTTTTTTTTTGTATGTGGTACTGAGTCTCTCTGTGCAGCTTAGACTCTAGTGATCCTCCCCAGTGCTGGGATTACAGGTGTGCGGCACCACGCCTGGCTTCTGTGGCCACACGGCACGTGGTACTGGGTCCTTACACTTGCCACACAGGCACTTAGACCGCCAAGCTTCTCCCCAGCCCTTTTTGGCTTTTTGAGACAAGGTCTCACTATGAAGCTCAGGCTGGCCTTCAGCTTGCTTTGTAGCCCAGTGATGATTCTCCTGCCTCAGCCTCCTGAGTGGTGGGATTATAGGTCTGCACTACCATGCCCAGTTTGGGCCATTTAAATAAAGGAGTTGGACATCTGTAGATATTTGCAGGAAGTCCTGGAACTCATGTCCCACAGACGCAGCACCCTGGCTGGACACACTCATTACACACACATGTGTATCCACACCAGATGCTATGGTGTTTGAGATATATTTTTGAACCACTTTTATATCTATCTATCTATCTATCTATCTATCTATCTATCTATCTATCTATGTATCATCTATCTATCTTTTTGTTTTTGGAGGAACTGGGGATTGAACTCAGGCCTTTGTGCTTGCCAGGGAAGCACTTATTCCACTGAGCCATGTCCCCGGCCCTATCTATATTTGTGCTGGGGAGGCTGAGACAGGAGGACCACTACAAGTCTGAGCTGTGTAGGGAGACCCTGTACCAAATAAGAAACAATAATTTTATTTTGATAAAGGGTCTCTATGTCATTAAGTTTCCCAGGCTGCTGGGCTCAAACTTGTGAGCCTCCTGCCTCAGGAAAGTGCTGAGATTACAGACCTGTGCTTCATGAATTTAGTTTTAGGTCCCTGGCCGAGGAGGGGCCCCCATGCGCACGCAATCATAGCTGTGCAGCCCAGCCAGGACACTCACCTGCCAGAAGCGCGTGGATGTTCAGGCCCCGGTCCTGGTCCGCAGGGCCGCACACGTCCATCATGTAGGCGTGGCTGGGGTTGTCAGCAGAGTCCGCGCTGAAGTCCATGAGCACCACGCCGCACACCGTCAGCAGGATGCCCCACTTGTGGCTGGTGGCCGTGTCAGCCAGGGCTGCGCCGATGTCCCTACCGTTCAGCAGGAGCGAGAGGCCCAGCAGCGCCCCTGGAAGCAGAGTTGGGGTCACCAAGACCTTGTCGCCGGCTGGCCCCCAAGGTGAACTCCTGGAGCCTAGAATCCGGGGACTCAGAATCAATTGGGCTGCGATCCAGCTTGGCAGAGCCTGCAGGAGGGGATAGCACCGGAAGGGGGGTGACACAGACAGGAAGCAGGTGGGCTTCAGGAGCCCATGTGTTAAATCTGCAGTGCTGGAGACTGCATTCAGGGCTTCTATGTTGGGCTGTGTCTCCTGCGCTCTGTGTGTGTGTGTGTGTGTGTGTGTGTGTGTGTGTGTGTGGTTGGTGTTTTTGAATCTTTTTATTTTGAGGCAGAGTCTTGTTAAATCACCAAGTTGCCCAGGCTGGACCCAAACTTGGGATCTTCCTGCCTCAGCCTCCCAGAGTACTGGGATCACAAGCATGCACCACCACACCCAGCTTAAACTCATTAAAAAAGATCAAAGTGGTTTCATCTCAGAGTTGACCCAGGCTAAAACTGGGGACTCCTGGTACCCCAAACCTGAAGGCCTGGGGTCACCAGGGAATCTACTTTAGTGAAGACTTAAAAAAATTTTTTTTTTTTCTTAAAAGGAAGTAGTTAGGCTTTTCTTTTCTTCATTTCTCATCCCTTTCTTCTTCCCTCCCCTCTCTTTACCTCTCCCTCTCCCTCTCCCTTGCTCTTTCTGCTTATGTTCTTTTTTGCATTTTCTATCCATGCCAAAACAGACCTATCGCCAGGACAAGAATGAAAGGGCGTCTCCTTCCAAACCTTGAGGTACACCGGTCACTCCAAGCACCCAACAGAGGCTGTAGCAGGAACCCTGAAACAGAGCAGCGGGGTCACTCGTGGGTCCCTGGGCACCTGGGGACACATGCCAGCCTCACTGCACCCCAGTACTGCTGCTCACCCACGCCCTAGTGATTCAAACTTTAAGGACTCAGAATTGGCAATAAAACAGTTGCTCGGCATTTCCTCTGCTTTACTACTTGGACCCCAAAGGTACTAAGCAGTCAGGACTTTCCTTGGTGTTGTTGTTTGTCTTTTTTTTTTTTTTTTTTGAGACAAGGTCTCACTATGCAGTTCAGGCTGGCCTTAAGCTCACTTTGTAGCTCAGGATGGTCTTGAACTCACAACAATCCTCCTGCCTCAGCCTCCCGAGTGCTGGGATTATAGACATGCGCCACCATGCCCGGCTAGGACTTTCCTTGGGAGTTCATGAAAGTCTAAGTCTTCTAGGAACCAAACCCTGCCAAAGTTCCGTCTCTTGGATTCTCTGCTAACAGCATGACCCAATATAGCAGAGTCCTTAGGGTGGCTCAGTTCCTGTTCTGTTGCCTCCTTAAATAAAAGAACTTAAAATACAGGATGAAAGGGCCATACCTGTTTTCCTACAGTCCCACGCTAACTAGGGGACCTTCACCCTTGTTTCTCCCTTATCCTCAGAGAAGCTTCCAGAAACATCCGTAATCTTCCAGAAGCTTGTGGAGTGTTCCAGAATCTTCCGAGCCATGTGTGCAGGGCGCGCTGGGGCTTACCGAGGATGGGGCTGATGAACCACACCAGGCTGTAGAGCTGGTCGGGCAGGCCCATCTGCAGCAGCACTGGTGTCACATATGCCGTCTCCATGGCATAGCTGAACTCAATGCCAAACAGGACACAGCCGTTGAAGAGCAGCTCCCGGAAGGTCCTCTGGGGGTGCAGGTCCCCAAAGTCTACCCGCTCGATGGGACAGGGGGTGTTGGGAGGTGGGGGTGGGGAGGGCCGGATGCACTTTCTCCTCTTAGGGTGGCGTTTGAAGTTGTTGGCCCGGTGGCTGATGTGACGGGTCACCGAGCCCGAGTAGGCAGAGACCTGCGACCTCCAGAAGTCCTGGGTAGCCACGCTGGTCAAGAGTGCCTCTCCTGGAGGGGTGCCGCTGGCCGGGGGGATCATGGCAGGGGGGGCTGCTGGGCGTCTCTGCGAGGAAAGCGGGCGGGTCTGCACTGAGATGGGGCCTGAGGCCTGGGCCCTCCCCCCACCCCCAAAGAGCTGAGGTAGCCAGGCTTGCTGCCCCTCAGATCCAAGGAGCCCAAAGTGAGTGCTATCTCCTGGAGGGTGGAGCTGGGTGCCCAGGTCCCTACATCACCTGCAGGGGGGCGTGCAGCTAGACTCTGTGGGAGCAGCCACCCCAAGCTTTCCTGGGACAGCAGCCACTTCACAGAAGCTACCCACAGGCCCGGGACACCCGAAAGTCCATTTCCAGGTCCCACGGCCTGAGATGAGGGACACCAGGAAGGGGACAGGGCACCCTCACAGGTTGCTCCTGGGGAAGGGAAAGCCCTCCCTTCCGTGAAGAGACAGGCACTGCTTGACTCCGGTCCTAACACTTGTATTTACCCCTCTGAAGGACGTTCAAGTCTTTTTTTCTCTTTTATGTTTTAAAAAATATTTTATATACACATTTGGTACAGGATCTTGCTACATAGCTGTGACCCATAATGATCATCCTGTTTCAGCCTCCCCAGTGCCGGGATTACAGGTGTGCAGTACCACACCTGGTTTTGATAGATGGGGCTGGCACAACAGGCTGCACTGGGGATTAAACCTTGGTCCTTGGCTTGCCAGGCAGGCACTTAGACTGACGCGTTATCCTCCAGGCCCTCTTCCTTTCCTTCTGCTGGTTTTTTTTTTTTTTTTTGTGGTACTGGGGATCAAGCCCAGGGCTTTCACACTGGGCTACATCCTTGCCCTTTTTTATTTTTATTTTGAGGCATGGTCTCACTAAGTCTCCAAGTTGTCCCCACTGGACCCAGACTTGGCAGTCCTGTCACAGCCCCTCTGGGTACAAGGGGTCCCAACTACAGTTGAGTGCGCTGGACCCAGGCTTTTTCTTCCAGTGTCAGGGAGACATGAGCCAGGCTGGCAAATGCTCTCTTTAAGGAAAGAGGGCTACGGGGTGGATCAGTGGTAGGATGATTTTCTAGCATGCATGAGGCCCTGGGCTCAACAAATGAAACAAAATAAATACAATGAATCAGGAAGGGGATAGAAGAAGACTCCCCCCTCCAGCTTTCAGGTATTTGTTTTGAGTGATTTTCGCGAGGCTGAAGCCTAGGTGGGCAGGGTCAGTGCTGATGCTTCCAGAGCCTTCCTCTGCTCCTGCACCCCACCCCCAAGCCTGTGAGCTGAGCCTCTGACACCTGCTCCTGCACCCTAGCTGCCCATCAGTCTGGAAAAGTGCCGATCGCCAACAAGCACTAAAGCACCGGATGCCAGCATGCTGACCTGCATTCCAACCAATGACGCTCCCTAAGCCCTAGAACAAGAAAGCCACTGAGATCGGGGTGAGGAGGTAAGGAGACAGGGCCCGATGCAGGCAGGAGGCGAGGCCCCTGTCTGACCTCCTGGACAGACACCCCACACCTCCTTTGGGGAAGCAATGGACGACACTCCTGGGAAGAGGGTCCCAAGCCAGGACAACCTCCCCACCACCCAGAGGTCTCTTGATGACGATGGTTACTTCTCAGTATAAAGATGACGTAGGCTTTCTTACAGAACTAGTCTTAAGCTTCATCTATAAACCTGATGTTTGAGGTGCATCTACAGTTTCACTTTCTGTTACAGGACTGCTGGTTAACTTCTGAGTCATTCTGATATTACACACTGCATTTCACCACGCTAGCAATCCTTCAAAGATACCAGTGGCACAAATCACTGGACCTAAACACACCTTAGCAAGATTCAGAACAGGAAGAATAACTCATCCACTCACCCACCCATTCATCTACCCTTCCCCCCACCCATCCATCCTAATTCCCTTCATGTATCTCCCCATCCATCCTCCATGCCCCCATCCCCGCACCCACTCACCCACCCACCCATTCACCTACCCACCCACCCTAACTCCCTTCACTTATCCCTAAGTTGGGCATAAAGTGGGGGAAAGGTGTTCTCATGGGAATCACCCAAGTAATCGAGGGATAGGGGCGACCAGTGGTGGCCACCCCGGGATCCCAGCATTCTGGGAGGCGGGGACAGGAAGAGTGCAAGTTCAAGCCTGGCCTGGGTAATTTAGAGACTCAGGGAGACCTTGTCTCCAAAAAGGACAAAAACAGCTCAGGCCTTGGGTTCAATTCCCAGTTGTGTGCACATTCACGCACATATGCACACACACACACACACACACACGCCATTAGGCACAATGGGGTGGTGAGAGTGAACACCGAAGGCAGGTGCTCACCCATGACCCCAGGTCTTGAAGCTCTGATAAGAGATGGGTTTTACCCCAAGGTGACAGGGAATGACAGCCAGTCTCACTCTGCTGTCACTTCTATAAATGACTCATCTAGTGACCGTAGAAAAATGCCACTCTCTCCTGTAAAACAAGAACAGATGGACCTAACAATGCTGCAGACCAGCAGCAGTCACTTAAAATCCCATTCGCATAGGATCACACCAAGGTTAAAGTTTGGAAAAGCTGGCTTTGCTGATGCCTCTCATTCACCTCCTCAGGGTTGTCCCTGCTTCCAAGACACAGGTAGCTATCCTGGTCCCTGCACCTTCATTCATAAAAGCACAGAGGGCGCCCTGAGGTCTTGCTGAACTGCCCAGCCTGGGCTCAAACTTGCAATCCTCCTGCCTCAGCCTTCTAGTGGCTGGGATTACAGGTGTGCGCCATCACAGCCGGCAAGGAAGAGGCTTCTCGGCCCTGCTCAAATGGAAATGTAGGAGCTCGTGGTGTCTCTGCCCTCATGAGGACAGCTCTGAACCCCCAGCATCCAAAATGCAACTTGCACCTCAGTCTAGCCAGAGGGAGGCGCTCAAAGCCGGCTCACCTGCTAGTCCCAGCGCCTAAACCATTGCTACTGCCTGGTTTGAAGCAAGTCTCACTGAGGATTCACCTTCCAATGTGACAGGGAGTATTACCGCTCACTACGCAGCTCCGACTGGCCTTGAGCTCACTTTGTAGACCAGGCTGGCCCCAGACTTGCAATGATCCTCCTGTCTCAGCCTCCCATGTGCCCCTATATCTGGCTTATTAATATATTTTCTAAAAGGCATATTTACTTTAAAAGAATATTTTCTAAAAGAAGAATTAAAAAATTTAATGTTACCAGACAATAGTTGAAATTGAAACTTAAAACAATGAAATAGAACTTCAATACACTAACACAAATAGTAGCTGACCATCTTTATCATACTAAATGAATACTTAATCAAAGGAGAATGCACATGAATCTCTAGACCCTCCAGCAAGGACACCAGCACCTGCGGCACTTCTGTGATCCCAAGGGTCTTTAAAGTAACAAATCCCAGCCGGGCATTGTGGGGCTCGCCTCTAATCGTAGCACTCTGGGAAGCGGAGGCTGAAGGCTCCCAAATTCCAGCCCAGCCTGAGTAACTTAATGAATTAACAAGACCCTGTCTCGAAAATAAAGACAGACAGACAGGCAGGCAGGCGGGCAGGCAGGCGGGCAGGCAGGCGGGCAGGCGGGCAGGCAGACTAGTGGTGTGTGAGGGCCCTGGACTCAATCCCCAGGGATTTCCTTTACTGCATGTAAAGGAAAGTGATGATTCTTTAAAGTGTAATGGGTGTTTCAATTTTGTGATTAGTCAAAAGAAGCAGCGTCCATTGCAGCTTACAGGACCCCAGGTGATCCAGCACAGCTTCCTAGTTCCCTTCTCCCCTCCAGGCGGCACCCTGCTCTCCACTAGGAGGTCTTGGGGGACTTCCCTCCCCCCTCCTTCCAGCGATCCCTAATTTAAGACCCCAACGGGTCTTGGACAGTGACTAAGGAAGTCTGTGGCTGGTGACTAGACGGTGGCCGGCATTCTGGGGCTTGGATTAATCCGCAGCGACTCTGTCACCCTCTAGGAGCGGAACGTGAGCCCAGGGCTGCTGAAGCTTGAGGCTGCTCTCTGGTGGAGACAGAGGAGAGCCGCTTTGACTTAGCTCTGGTCAACACTGGCGGTCCCTGCCTGGTGACTAGAGAGGGCAGGAAGCCTGGGGCTCCTGAGTGACCCAGGAGAGGGTAACCGGAGGCCCCTGGTAAGAGAAACCGGAAGCTGAGACTCCTGCCAGGTGACAGGAACAGGCCTGCGGCCCCGGGGGCACGAGGGAGCCGCGGGCGGAGTCTTGCTTTCCTGGGGTTGCCACACAGGGCGGGACGGCCCTGCCGCCCAAGTGCCACCCTCCAGTGGGCCTGGGTCCCTGCACGCCGACCGGGCGGGGCTCCATTCTGGGTCACCAGCCAGACCTCAGGGGGAGCAAAGGTCTCCGTGCCAATCTGGGGTCCCGGCCAGGGCGCTCGGGTCACCCTAGGGCCCACGCGCGTGCCGCAGGGGCCGGGTACCTGTGGGTGTGGGCTGGCGGCATCCCTCGGGCCCGGCTCCTGGCCGCCGGCGCAGCGCGGTCCCCGCCCGCCACCGCCCCCGGCCCTGGCTGTGCTGCAGCATCGCGGGGCGGGGCTGTGACGTCACCGCATCTCGAGCAGAGCATCCTTAAAGCGGCCGGGGACCTGGACTGGGAACCAGCAACTGAAAGCGCTGTCCCACCTCCCTGCCCATCTGAAGACGCCGGAATGCAGCGACAGGAAAACAAACACACATGCCAAGGGCTCTGGGTGCTTGTTTTCCCTTCTGATTTTAAAAGATTCACGCATTTTCCTCTCTTCGTGCATTCATTTAGAAATAAATATTGTGAGCACTAAGGTCGTGCTCACTGCCCTGAAGGGTTGTCAGCGCCACCCCGAATTCTCTTACTTATTTACCAAACTTATTGTGTGCCTATACTGTGTCAGCCACTATTTTAGGGCTACAGCAGGGACCCCAAAGTTCCCACCCTGTGAAGCAACATTTTAGGGCCAAAGATTTATAGTAAACAAGGTGAAATAAATAGCGTGAAAGGAGATAGCTACTTCCTCTGAAGAACACGCCACCTCCATGGGGCTCAGCTCAGTTGTTCTGGACAGCACAGTGACTAATTCACAAGGCACTGGAGCCTCAAAGCTTCCTGAAAGGAGAGTTGATGCCAAAGTTAGTTACTGGGGAGATTTTATTTTTATTTATTTATTTATTATGAATTTAGGGCAGGGTCTAGGGGGCATATAGGGTCTCACTATGTAGCTGGGACTCATAGTGATTCTCCTGTCTTCAGCCTCCCAAGCGCTGGGATTACAGGCACGTGCCCCAACCAAAGCTCAGTCTCAATCGCTGACTCAGCGTGCCCCGGGGTCAACCGGCACAGCACTCCAGGGGTCAAATCCCAGCCTCTGCTGCGCTCTGCCAAAGCAGGTGCTTTAGTCTGCTGAGCTGTCTGGCCGGCCTACTGGGAAGATTTGAAGAGTTCTAGGCACAAAAATGTATGTGAGATGGTGACCACGTTGATTAGCTTGATCTAGCTATTTGATGTATATCTGTATCAGCACTGCATGTGCCCAATAAACACAATTTTTATGTACTCATCAATTAGTTGAGGTTTATATTTTGGTTTTGGTGCTTCCAGCTTGCTAAGCAAGTGCCCTACGCTGGGCTAGCTCCCCAGCCCCTGGCTCATCAGTTAGAAGATACATTTTTGAAAAGGATGCCACGTTACTGTTTAAAATTAGGCTGTTTCGGGCCAGGGAGATGGCTCAGTAGAATAAGCACTTCCCTGGCAAGTGCAAGGGCCTGAATTTGATCCCCGGTTCTGCAAAGAAAAAGAAGGAGGGGGGGCAGGAGGAGGAGGAAGAAGGAGAAGGAGAAGAAGAAGAAAAGAAGAAGAAGAAAAGAAGAAGGAGGAGGAGGAAGAAGAAGAAAGAAGAAAGAAGAAGAAAAGAAGGAGAAGAAGAAGGAAGAAGAAGAAGAAGAAGAAGAAGAAGAAGAAGAAGAAGAAGAAGAAGAAGAAGAAGAAGAAGAAGAAGAAGAAGAAGAAGAAGAAGAAGAAGAAGAAGAAGAAGAAGAAGAAGAAGAAGAAGAAGAAGAAGAAGAAGAAGAAGAAGAAGAA
>PVKA01041827.1:0-17837 GCA_004027165.1 Ctenomys sociabilis
TATGATAGCCATTCTTTCTGGAGTGAGATGGTATTTCAGTGTTGTTATTTGCATTTCATGGATGGCTAGCAATGTAGAGCATTTTTTCATATATTAATTCGCTTCTTTAATTTTGTCCTCTGAGAACTATGTATTCATCTCCAATGCCCATTTCTGAATTGGGTCTTTAAATTTGAGGGCCCTGTTATATCTTAGTTCTTTATATATTCTAGACAGCAGACCTTTGTCTGATTGCTTATTAGTTAGGATTTTTTCAAAATCTGTGGGTTGTCTTTTCACTTTTTTGACAATTTCTTTTGATGTGCAGAAACTCCTTGAAGAGAGTTGATCCCAGTTGTTGACTCTTTCAAGTGTTTCCCATGCAAATAGATGTTTGTTCATGAACTCTTTACCCTATGTCCTCAAGAGATTCTGCTACTTTCTCTTCCAGGAGATTGAGTGGTTTTGTTTTAATGTTTAGATCTTTAATCCATTTTGAGTTTAGCTTAGTACACGGTGATAGAACTCGGTCAAGTTTTAGTTTTTGGCATGTAGAAAGTCAGGTTTTCCAGCATCATTTGTTAAAGAGGTTATCTTTCTTCCAGTCAGTATGTTTGGTCCCTTTGTCAAAGACCAGATGGCTAAGTGTGTTTGTAGATGCTTCTGCGTCTTCTAATCTATTCCATTGATCCTCAGGTCTATTTCATTGCCAGTACCATGTTGATTTTATCACCATGGCTTTGTAGTATAATTTGAAGTCAGGAATTGTGATGCCTTCTGCCTTGTCTTTATTGGCCAAGATTGCCTTTGCTATTGTAGGTCGTTTGTGGTTCCAAACAAATTTTAGGAATGATTTCTCCAGGTCTGGGAGGTATGTTGGTGGCAGTTTGATAGGGATCACATTAAATCTGTACCACAACTTTGGGATTATAGCCATCTTCATGATGTTGGTTCTTCCTATCCAGGAGCATGGAATATCTTTCCATTTTCTGAAATCCTCTATAATCTCTTTTCTTAGGGTGTTGTAATTTTGAAAAGATGTAATGTTGAAAAGATCATTGACTTCCTTGGTTAAGTGATTCCCAAGGTATTTCATTTTCCGCGGTGCTATTGTAAAAGGTATTGTTTCTATTGTTTCCCTTTCAGTGTGTTTGTTATCTGTGTAGAGGAATGCTATTGACTTTTGAGTATTGACTTTGTATCCTGCTATGCTACTGAATTTCCATATCAATGCTAGTAGCTTCTTGGTCGAATATTTTTGGGTCTTCCAAGTAAAGTATCATGTCATCTGCAAATAGTGATAATTTAACTTCTTCTTTACCTATTCTTACTCCTTTTATTTGTTCCTCTTTTCTAATGGCTGTTGCTAATGATTCCAAAACTATATTGAATAGGAGGGGTGATAGAGGACATCCTTGTCTTGTACCTGAGTTAAGAGTAAAAGACTTCAGTTTTTCCCCATTTAGGATTATATTAGCTTTTGCGTTGTCATAGATGGCTTTTATCAAGTTAAGGTAGAGTCCATCTATTCCAATTTTCTGTAGGACTTTGAACATGAATGAGTGTTGGACTTTGTCAAAAGCTTTCTGTGTATCAATTGAGATGATCATGTGGTTTTTAGATTTTAGTCTCTTAATATAGTGTATTACATTTATAGATTTTCAAATATTGAACCATCCTTGCATCCCTGGGATGAATCCTACCTGGTCATGGTGTATGATCTTTTTGATGATTTACTATATTCTATTTACTAGGATTTTATTTAATATTTTTGCATCTATGCTCATGAGGGAGATTGGCCTATAGTTCTCCTTTTTGGTTGTGTCTTTCCCTGGTTTTGGAATCAGTATAATACTTGGCTCCAGAAATGATTTTGGGAGGACTGCTTCCTTTTCAATTTCATTGAAGAGTGTGAGGAGTGTAGGGATTATGTCTTCTATAAATTTCTTGTAGAATTCAGCTGTGAATCCATCAGGATATGGACTTTTCTTTGTCGGTAGGCTTTTTATTATGTTCTGTATTTCGTTGGCTGTTATTGGTTTATTGAGAATTATGGTATCTTCTTGGTTCAGTTGTGGTAATTTGCATCTTTCGAGGAATCTGTCCATTTTTCTGTGTTTTCTATTCTGTGAGTGCAAAGATTATCAAAGTAACTAGTAATAATCTTCTGAATTTCCCCTGGATCTGTGGTGATTTCACCCTTTTCATTCCTTATTGCTTGTACTGGAACTTTTTCTTTCCTCTTTTTGATGAGGTTGGCTAGAGGCTAATCAACTTTATTCAGTCTTTCAAAGAATCAACTTTTTGGTTTGTGGATTCTTTGGCCTGTTTTCTTCATCTTAATTGAATTAATTTCTGCTCTAATCTTTATGATTTCTTCTCGTCTTTGCGTTCTGGGTTTCATTTGCTGTTCTTTTTCTAGAAGTCTGAGGTTCAACATTAGGGTGTTTATTTGTTCCTGTTCTGTTTTCCTAGTGTGTGAGTTCATATCTATGATTTTTCCTCTAAGAACTGCTTTCATCACATCCCATAAATTCCATGAAGTTGTGCTCAAATTTTCATTGAATTGCAGATATTGGTGAATTTCTTGTTTAATTTCTTCTGTAACCCATTGATTGCTGAGTAGGGTGTTGTTTAGTTTCCATGAATTTAGCGTGGTTTTCTGTTTTTTTTTTTGTTTTTTTGTTTTTGTCTTTTTGTGACAGGGTCTCACTATGCAGCTCAGCCTGGCCTTAAGCTCACTTTGTAGCTCAGGTTGCTCTCGAACTCACAACAATCCTCCTGCCTCAGCCTCGTGAGTGCTGGGATTACAGGCAAGCCCTACCATGCCTGGGTTCATTGTCATTTAGTTCCAGTTTCATTGCACTGTGTTCAGATAACATGCAAGAGATAATTTCTGTTTTCTTGCATGTACTTACGCATTACCTCTGGTCTAGTATGTGGTCTATTTTGGAAAATATCCCGTGTGCAGCTGAAAAAAATGTGTATTCAGCTGTGATTGGCTGGAACACTTTGTAAATGCCTACCAGGTCCATTTGTTCCAAGCTCTGGTTCAGTTCTGCTACTTCCTTGCTAATATTTTGTCTGGTTGATCTATCTTTTTGAGATAAGCGGGTGTTAATGTTTCCTGTTAAGATCATGTTCTTAGATACTAAGTTTTTCATGTCCATTAAGATTTGTCTTACATAGTTGGGTGCTCCTGTGTTTGGTGCATAGATATTTATGAGTGCTACCTCTTGCTCTTGAATTTTTCCCCTGACCAATATATAGTGATCCTTCTTGGTTTGAAGTTGAGACTGTCTGAGAACAGAATTGTTACTCCTGCTTTTCTCTGAGGTGCTGAGGCATGTAGTATTATTTTCCACTCTTTGACTTTGAGCCTATGAATGTCCTTTTGAGTTAAGTGTGTTTCTTGTATACAGGATATTGTTGGATTATGTTTCCTAATCCACTGTGCCAGTCTATTTCTCTTAATTGGTGAATTGAGTCCATTTACATTGATGGTTATAATTGATATGCGTTGACTTATGTCATGATATTTTCCTGGCTTTGTTTACTCCTTTGTATCCTGTTTTTAATAATCTGTCCTGTGTAGTGGGTTCCTTCCATTCTCATTTGTGGAGTTCTGGTCATTGTGGTCTCTCTCTAGAACATCTTTCAGCAGCTTGTGTAGGGATGGCTTTGCCATCATGTAATTCTTTAGTTGTTCTTTATCATGGAAGTATTTCACTTCTCCATCAAGCTTGAAAGAGAGTTTTTTAGGGTATAATAGTTTGGGCTGGAATTTGTTTTCGTGCAGGACTTGAAGAATTCTGCTCCATGCTCTCCTTGCCTTTATGGTTTGTGTAGGGAAGTTGGCTGTAATTGTGATGGGTTTTCCTTTGAATGTTATCTGCTTCTTCTCCATAGGAGCTTTGAGTATGTTCTTGTGTCGCATTTCTGGGATCTTGACTAGTGTATGTCTCGCTGTGTTTTTACTTGGGTTAAAGTTGTTTGGCGTTGTGTGTGCTTTGGTGATCTGAATGTTGGATTGTTTCCTCATATTTGGGAAGTTTTCTTTGATCACTTCTCCCCAAATTCTTTTTATGTCATTTGTATTGACTCCTTCATTCTCATTGATACCAATTAATCTCACATTGTTCATCCTGGGATCATCTTGCAGGTGATGGATTATTTTTTTCCTGCATTATCATTGTTTTTAAGAGATCCTTTCTCACCTTTTCACTAGCTGCACCCGCATTTTCAAGATCTGAAACTCTATCTTTGCTTTCACTCAAATTTTTTTGTAGACTTGTGATTAGTATTTTTGTTCTTATGTATCTCTTTGAGTCTGTTTCATGCATTCTATTTCTTTTCTGTATTGCTCATTCAAGGAATCCATTATATTTCTGATCTCCTCTATTCTTTTTATCCATGTCTTCTTTAGAGGTATTTAGAAATTCTTTTTCTGCAGAGTTTCTTCCAAGTTGGGTTTCCTTTGCATATTTCAGGACTTGTTTCTGTATTTCAATTTCAAAGAATTCTTTTTTTTTCAAAGAATTCTTTTTTGATTTCAGAAATTATTTCTGGTTTGAGTTCCTCTTTAACATTTTGCTGTTGTTTCTTTGTTTCAGACACTGTTAAGTCATACATTTCACCTAGAATAGTGCTCTCCACCTGTTTTGGGTGAGCATTAGTTTTCCCCATGATGTTTCTGCATTTGATTCTTTAATTCAGATGCTATGTATTCAGATATTTCTTTTTATATTTGAGGAATTAATTCTCCTGAGTTCCTCTATACTTTTCTGCTGTTGTTCCTTTACTTCTGTATATGTTAATTCATTAATTTCGGCTGAGCTAGTGTCCTCTGTACTTACTGGTGGAGTTGAGGCCTGAAATTGCATTTTTATCCTTGTCTTTGTCATTTTTTACAGCACTGACCTCTGACCTTTTGTGTAGTGCTTTGCTGGAGCTATAACCTTAGCATATAATGAGATTCAGTGCCAGTCTATTAAGTTTGAGATTATCCAGTTATGCCTGGCCTGGATCTAGGTGTTGTGTTCAGTTCCTTTTTGCTGCAGCTCCTGTGGTTCCCCTCTGTTGGTTCCTGGCCAAGCTGCACTGTGTCTGGGGCCCCAGCAGAGTTCCCTGCAGCATGGCAGGCCTAGAGCTCTCACTCACCTGCTAAACTATGCTGGCTCTGGGGCCTAAATTCAGAAATTTTAAATCTTTAAATATTTATTACCTACTCCTTTCTATTTTGAGAATTCTAATTATATGACTATAAGTTTCTTGGTTTTGATACTGTGGAAAAGAAAAAGAAATCAACCAACAACAAATGTTGGAGAGGCTATGGAGGTAAAGGGACCCTTCTCCACCACTTTCCCAAGTAGAATGGTGCAAACATTATGAAGATTAGTGTAGAAACTCCTCAAAAAACTAGTGCTGAAATCCCAGTAAATCCAGCTATTCCTCTTCTAGGAATTTTCCAAAAGAACTATAAACATCACGTCTCAATGATATATATGTGCCTATATGTATAGCAGCACAATTTATGATAGCCAAATCTTGGAAACAACCAAAACACCCTTCACTTGAGGAATGAATGAAAGAGAAGTGGTATATTTATACAATGGAGTATTACTCAGCTATAAAGAAAAACAAACTGAAAGCCTTCATCACTAAGTGGATGCAACTTGAGGCTATATTCATAAGTGAAATAAACCAGACCCACATGGGCAAATATCCTATTGTCTCCCTAGTGTAAGAACACAAAAGAAGAAATAAAAATGGAAAGGTATAACAGATACAATTAAATGGAAAGAAACAAAATTTAAACATTTAACAACAAAGAGAGAAATGAGAAAAGTTAGGAAATAAGGCAGGGTCAAAACTATACAAATATATTTACAAGATGGATAAGACCATAGTCCTAAGAATTTCTATCAGTTTTTGAAAAGAGCAGTTAATGAGCAGAATTCTCAATATGTTGATATCTGTGAACTGAGCAACTACATTGAGGACAGCAAAGTATAATACTAAAACCATGCTTGAAATACCTGTCATCTTGGTTTTCTAAATGTGTATTGTTTCTTTTTTGCG
This sequence comes from Ctenomys sociabilis, assembly GCA_004027165.1. Classification (NCBI taxonomy): domain Eukaryota; kingdom Metazoa; phylum Chordata; class Mammalia; order Rodentia; family Ctenomyidae; genus Ctenomys; species Ctenomys sociabilis. Next base: position 6,061 of record PVKA01041827.1, read on the forward strand.
GAACTGGGAATTGAACTCAGGTCCTTTTCCTTGCCAGAGAAGCAACACAGGTCCTTTTCCTTGCCAAGGAAGCACTTATTCTACTGAGCCATCTCCCTGGCCCCCTATGTATATCATTTCTAATGTCATACAGATTATTATTGTACTGTCTTTAAAGAAAAAATTTTTTAAGTAATAAAAGAAAATGAGAGACAAGAATAAAAATTTAAGAATTCTTGGAAGCATGTGATAATATTGAATCATATGTCTCATCTTGCATAACTATATCTGTTAATCTGATCAACAGATTTGATGATAAAAGTAGATAGTACAACAATAAAAAATATCATTACCCTCACAAAATGGGGACACAGAATGGACAGATTCCTAGATAGGTACAAATTATTAAACTGAATCAAGAAGATATATAAACTCTGAATAATACAATATCAGCCAATGAAATTGAAAATGTAATAAAAAAAACTTATTGACAAACAAAATCCCAGGTCCTAATGGATTCACAGTTGAATTCTACACAAAATAGAGAGATTTAATCCCAATTCTCCTAAAACTCTTCAATTAAATTGAAAAGGAAGCAATACTTCCAAAGTCATTCCTAGAGGCAAGTATTATGCTGATACCAAAACTGGAGAAAGATTCTCTGACAAAACAAAACATAAAAGGGAAGTATAAATAAAGGACCATTTTGTAGTGAAAAAAGTATATATGTATATGCAAAATAGTTAGGATAGATATACAGTTAGTTTCTCTTAGTTCAATGAGAGATGTACTAATACTGTTTAGACAAAATATTGTGTCTGCATCTTGTCTTCTGAATGACCACTATGAAGACAACAATATGCAATGTATTAATGATTGTAACTATCCTACTAACCTATTTTGAAACTGTCTCATTGCTACTTTATTTTCTCATTAAAATGAATAAAAATAAATTAATAAAATTGGAGAAAGATTCAACCAATAAAGTTACTTATAGGCCAGTCTCCCTCATGAACATATATAGAAAAATCCCCAAGAAATTCCAGCAAACAGGGATGGCCAGATAGCTCAGTGGATGAAAGTGACTGCTTAGGCAGGCTGCAGTGGCCAGAGTTTAATCCCTGGTGTGCTATGCCAGCCCCACTCCAGGTGAGGCTGAGACAGGAGTTAGACTGGGCATGGTGGGTGCATCTGTAATCCCAGTACTTGGGAGGCTGAAAACAGGAGAATCACTAAAAGTCCGATCTGTGTAGTGAAACTCTGTAGACCCTGCAGACCCTGTACCAAATGCATAAAAAAACCCTAGCAAATAGAACACAACGAATCATGAAGAAGATTATATATGCCGTGACCAGGTAAGATTCATCCCAGGGATGTGAGGATAGTTCAACATACGCACATCTATTAGTGTAATAAACTATATTAACAGAGCCAAAACCAAAAACAACATGATCATCTCAATCGATGCATAAAAGGCTTTTGACAAAGTCCAACAGTCAGGTATGATCAAAGCCATACAGAAGATTGTAATAGATGGCCTATAACTCAATCAATAAAAAGCATCTATGACAAACCAACAGACAACATAATTCTAAATGGGGAAAAATTTAAAGCCTTTACTCTCAAATCAGTTACAAGACAACGATGTCCTCTGTCATCACTTTAGTTCAATACAGTTCCAGAGTCATTAGTTAGAGCCATTATACAAGAGAGAAAAATAGAGGGAATAAGAATAGGTAAAGAAGAAGCTGAACTGTCATTATTTTCAGATGACATGATACTCTACTTTGAAGACCCAAAAACTCCACTAAGAAGCTCCTAGATTTTTTTTGTATTTAGGACAGGGTGTGCAGGGTCTCACTGTGTAGATCAGACTCATAGTGATCCTCCTGTTTACAGCCTTCCAAGTGCTGGGATTACAGGCACTCACCACCATGCCCAGTCTCCATTGCTGTCTCAGCGTGCCCTGGGGCCAGGGCCAGCATGGCAGGTTTGGGATTCAGCTCCCAGTCCCTGCGTCTAAGCAGATGATTTACTCTGCTGACCTTTTTGGCCTGCCCTCAAGGCTCCTAGAATTAATGAACAAATACAGTAGCATAGCAGGATACAAATTCAATACCCAAAACTCAATAGCATTCCCCTACACAGGTAACAAACTCACTGAGAGAGAAACAATTACCTTCACAATAAAATCCAAAAAATGAAATACTTAGGAATTAATGTAACAAAGGAGGTCAAAGATCTATACAATGAAAATTGCAACACTCTAAAAAAGGAAATCAAAGATGACATCAGAAAGTGGAAAGATATTCCTTGCTCCTGGATAGGAAGAACCAATGTCATGAAAATGCCCATACTCCCAAAATTGTTATACAGATTGAATATGATCCCTATCTAAGTACCATCAATGTACCTCATAGATGTAGAGAAGCCATTCTTAAAATTTATTTGGACCCAGAAAAGACCTAGAATAGCAAAGGCAATCCTGAGCAACAAAGGCAAGGCAAGATGCATTACAATCCCTGATTTGAAATAATACTACAAAGCTATTATGATAAAATTATCATGGCACTAGCAAAAAAAAAAAAAAAGATACAAGGATAAATAGAACAGATTAGAAGATACAGATGCAACAACAAACACCTAGCCATCATATCTTTGACAAAGGGGCCAAAAATGTTCACTGGAAAAAAGATATCCTCTTTAACAAATGATACTGGGAATACTGACTCTCCACATGCCCAAAGCTAAACTAGACCTGGGAATATCACCATGCTCTAAAGTAAAAAATGGATAAAAAAATATAAACATTAAAACAGAAACAATAAATTTCCTGGAAGAGAACTTAGGTAGAAATCTTAAAGACATAGCAGCAGGCAGACAGTTCATGAGCAAAAACAAAACATGGGAAATACTTCAAACAACTTGGGTCTCATCTTATTGAGAAGTTTCTGTATGTCATATGAAATCACCAACAAAGTGAAAAGACAACCCAGAAATGTGGAAAAAATCTTAGCCAATAATCACTCAGACAAAGATCTTCTATGTAGAATATATAAAAAACTAAAAAAAAAAAAAAAAAAAAAAATAAAACACCAAAAAATAAAAAACAAAAAAACAAACAAAACAAAAAAAAAAAAAAAAAAAAAAAAAAAAAAAAAAAAAAAAAAAAAAAAAATTAGGCCCCTCAAATTTATAATCCAAAAATGAGCATCTAAGATGAATACATACTTCTCAGAAGAAGTACAAGTGGCAAATAAATACATGAAAATATGTTCCACAGCACTGGTCATTTGAGAAATGCAAATTAAAACAACACTGAGATACCATCTCACCCCAGAAAGAATGGCTTTCATAAAGAAATCAACTAATAACAAATGCTGGAGAGGCTGTGGCAAAAAAAGAACCCTTCTGTACTGTTGGTGGGAGTGTAGACTGGTACAACCACTATGGAAATCAGTGTGGTGACTCCTCAACAGGTAGGGCTGGAAATCCCATTCAATCCAGCTATTCCCCTTCTGGATATTGTCCCTAAAGTACTGAAAACATCATACCATGGTGAGATAGGTGTATCTATATTTATAGCAGTGCAATTTGGCATAGCCAAATCTTGGAAACAACAAAATTCCCATCACCAGAGGAATGGATAAAAAAGATATGGCATATTTATACAATGGAGTATTGCTCAGCTATAAAGAAAGAGAAATGAGACTGGGCATGGTGGCATGCACCTGTAATCCCAGCTCTTGGGAGGCTGTAACAGATGGATCACCACGTGTCCGGTCTAGTAGTGAGACTCTGAGTACCCTAGAGACCCTTCCCTGAAGTAAAAAGAAAGAAAATGAAAAACTCAATAGGTAAGTGGATGCAACTAGAGGCTATACTCATAAGTGAAATAAATCATGATCACATGTATAAATATCATATTTTCTCCATAGTGTAAGAACCAGAAAGAAATAAAAACTGAAAGGTATCATAGATATAGGAAAACAGAGAAAAGCTGAATTGAAGAATTAAACAAGATGAGAGAAATGAGAAAAGATAGGAGAAATGAAGGGAGGAAAAACGTGAATATATATACAGGATAGCTGAGATGATTTACTAATAATTTCCATCAGTTGTTTCAAAAGAGCAGTTAATGTGCAGAATTTTCACCTTGACTAACTCTGTACGCTGATATCTGCTTAAATCTAAGCAATGACATTGAAGACAGCTCTGTGTAATATAAAAACCATGCTTGAATACCTCTCATCTTGGTCTTCTAAATATGTACCATTTGTAATATCTTATAAATTTGGTATTATACTCCATTAAAATAAATTTTTAAGAAGAAAAAAATTAAGATTTCTTGAATTATTTGTCCAATCTTGCATAACTATATCTGTTAATCAGAGCAACAGATTTGATGACAAAAATAGGTAAAATAACCTTTGTTAACTTGCTATTCTTGTTTTGAGAATCTGTAATGTATGTATTGTTGCATGTAACTCTATTTCTGCCTTTATTTCTGCTATTTTTGGATATTTTACTCTTTAAAATTAAATTAAATTAAATTAAAAAAAGAAATTATAAAATCCAAGCAACATAAAGAGCAGAATTTCCTTTTGTGACTTGTTGGTGTTACAGCCAATACTGTGGCTCTTCCCAGAAGCTTGAGATGAAGTTTGTTCTCTGCTGGCTCCTCATTGTACTGACTCCAGGCAGAACGGGAGGCAGCTGTATAAACACAAGTAAATACCTGCCTGATGCTGTGTGGAGGAGAAGCTTCATGCCCCACTGGTACATCTGCATGTTTTATCCTCACAAACTCAACTTTTATGTCCTAATAACCAATTGTGTGCCTCATGTTTATATGTACATGATCAAAAATAAACATTACCTTTTATTGCAGGTCTGCTCTGTCTGCTGGGTGATATTACCTATATTATTCCTACGGTTCAATGAAGTGGAAAAACATGTACGTTCCATCTGAGTGATGTCAGAGCCTGAGTTTTTTCCTAGAACATTGTGCTGCCTTATCAAACAATGCAAGTACTTGAGGAGCTGCCCTTAGGCATAATTTGCAGTTACTGTTTTCCATCTCTCCATTCCATCCTTTTCCTCTGTCTCAGCAACCCTGACATAACTCTTCCAGAGCCTCTATCCGTTTCTCAGCCAGTCAATATGTAAACCTTGCAAACAAATGCACTATATGCTCCTCCCACCAAAAAAAAAAAAAAAAAGGCTCAAGAAAAAGTGGCAGTTTTCCTTTTTTATTTTGTTAGAGAAATAGAATGTAAGCGTACTGAAGGGGAATAAAAAGAATGGGGGAGATTTTATAAAGACTCACCATGAAGTACTTCAAATAGCATTGCATGAATGGTTACCTTTTTTGTTCCAGTGTCTTTCCAGCTCCCAGACACACACCTTTGAGTCCTGCTACATCCACCTGCACTTGATCCTGAGTCTCCTGTGAAATAATCATCCCACGAAAGCATTCGTTCTGCTACTTGGTTTCATTTACGCACTCTGACTTGTAGAATTAGCCACTTCCAACCTAGTACCAAGAAGGACTTTTACAGTTGTTATAAATAATTCATGTATTATGCATGTAGTAGCTGCTAAACCTATGAAAGATTATTCTTCTCACCGACTTCACAGTTCTTTGGAGTACGAGGCCTTGGTTAAAGAACTAGTTGTGCGGAGTCGCGACTATTTTTTCTTTCCAGGCTATATAACAAAGCTCTACTGTAGGACCACTGATCATATTTCCGAACTGTTTTCTGTTTTGGGAACCATAATCATCACTCATTATAATTTTTGTCATGGATTTTACTTCTACTTGCTCTTTTTTCACAACTTTTTATCTATTCCTCAGCTGTTGGGCATTTGGGCAAGACCTAATTATTACAAATTGTGCTGCTAACAACATGGGTGCCGATAAAGTGCTGTGGTACAAAGTCTTTAATTTTTATTGGAAGACACTGAAACTGGGAATGGTTGGGTCAAATGACAATTCCAATTTTAGCTTTTTGAGGAATCTTCACACTGATTTCCAGAGGATCTCCGCAGCATACCAGCCTACTCTCCCACCAACAGTAGAGAAGCATTCCTTTTTCCCACAACAACCCACCAGCATTATTATTGGTTGATTTCTTGATTATAGCCATTTTTTCTGGAGTGAGATAGAAATTCAGTATTGTCCTAATTTGTATCTCTTGAGTGACCTGTAATATTGAACATTTTTGTATTTCTTCGTCTGAGAATATGTATTCACTTCAGATGCCAATTTCTGGGTTAGGTCTCTAAATTCAGGAGGTCTGATGTTTTTGGGTTCTTTATATGTTCTAAATAATAATTCTTTGAGGAACAGCCAGCAAAATGTTTTTCTACATTATGGGTCATCTCTTCCTTCTGCTGATGATTTGTCTTGCTGAGCAAAAGCTTTTTAATAAGATGAGATTCCAGTTGATTCTCTGTGATAGTTCCTGTGAAACTGGGGTTTATTCATGAAGTGTTTGCTTACACCAACACCTTCAAGAGTTTTACCTTTTGTATGTTCCATCAGATTTAGTGTTTCTGATATAATATTTGGATGTTTAATCTTTCAAAATAGATTAAAGATATGGATCCAGTTTTAATCTCTGGCATGTGGGAAGCCAGTTTTTCAAGTGCCAATTATTAAAGAGACTGTCTTTCTTCTAGTAAATGGTTTTGGCCCATCTGTCAAAGATAAGGTGGCTGAGTATGCTTGGAGTTGTTTCTGCATCTTTTAATCTATTCCATTGATCTTTGCAACTACTTTTTTTTCCCTAATTTATCACAGTAGCTTTATAGCATGACTTTCAAGTCATGGATTGCAATGCCTTCTGCCTTGCCTTTGTTGCCCAAGATTGCCTTTGCTATTCTAGGTCTCTTTTGCTTCCAAATGCATTTCAGGATTGTTTTCTCTAATTCTGTAAGGTACGCTATTGAAATTTTGATAGGAGTTACAAAAAGTCTGTACAAGGGCTTTGGAGGGGTGACCATTCTTATTATATTGGTTCTTCCTACACAAGAACAAGGGATATCTTTCCATTTTCTGATATCTGCTTCAATCTCCTTTTTCAGAGTACTACACTTTTCAAGTAAAGTTCTTCTACATCCTGCATTAGATTGATTTCTAGGTATTTCATTTTCTTGGATACTATTTGGAAACATGTTGTTTCCCTAATTTCTCTCTCTATGAGTTTGCTATTTGTGTACTGATTTTTGAGTATTGACTTTGTATCCCATTAAGCTACTGAATTTGCTTATTAAATCTAGCAGGTTTTTTAGTGGAGGTTTTTGGACTTCCGAGTATACTATCATGCCATCTGCAAGTAATTTAATCTGCAAATAATAATTGAAGTTCTTCTTTTCCTATCATTATTTCCTTTCTTTCTCTTGTCAAATTGCTCTGGCTAAAGTGTCTAGGACTATGTTGAATAGGAATGGAGACAGTGGACATCCTTTGTCTTGTTCCTGATTTCATTGTGAAAGCTTTCGGTTGTTTTCCATTCAGTGTGATTTTGGCTGTTGGTTTGTTATACATAGCTTTTACCAGATTGAGGTTAAAAGAAATCTATTCCATTTCTCTGTAGGATTTTTATAATGAACGGGTGCTAGACTTTGTCAAAAGCTTTTTCTGTATCTATGAAGGAGTTTTGCATCTGTGTTCATTAGGGAGATTGGTTTGTAGTTCTCTTTCTTAGTTGGATCTTTCTCCAGTTTTGGTATCAGGGTAATGTTTACTTTCTGGAATGAATTTGAGAATATTGCTTCCCTTTCAACTTCATTAAAAGTTTGAGAAGTAATAGTGTTAGGACTTCTACATATTTCTTGTAGAACTCAGCTGTGAATCCAGCTGAGGTGGAAGTTGCTGTAGTCTGTGAGGGCACAGATGGGTAGTAAGGGGCTCTGTGGCAGCTCATCTTTCTGGTTTGTTCAGTCTTGGCCAAAGGAGTGCTCTCTGGCAAGAAAGCTCTTGTCATGGTGGTTTTAACGCTGACAGCATCTCTAGGAGTAGGCCAACGTGCAGGCCAGTAACATTGTCTGAAGACACCAAGCTCCCTGGGCTCCAGTAGCTCATATTCCTCTGTTTCTCCTCCTGCAGCCCTGTAAACACCTATTAGCCAGCACTTTCTGATTCCTACCTGCTGACAAATCACCTCCACACTGAAGTATGGGTGCATTCCTTTTGAACTTTAGTCAGTGGCCTTATATTTTGCTTCTAATATTCATCTAATGAGCCTTTATTTAAGTATTAGTGGCAGAAAAGAATAAAATAACAATAATAATGACATATTATTCATTATTTACTATGTGTTTATTATGTGTTAGGCACTGTTCTCATGCTTGTGTATTTTATTGAATTATTACAATAACTGTATGAGACACCTACTATTTTTAATTCCTGTTATATTTTGAAGAAAATGAGGCACAGAGAAGTGTACTACATCGGGAAGGGCCATGCTCACCCAAGGGGTGAGGGCAGGATTTGATTCAGGACTCTGTAATGGTGGCCAGAGTGGATCTATTATGATGCTGTGCTGCCACTGGCTGTTTTGTTTTCAAAATAAATGTGTTTATTGTTTGCATATGAGGGAGTCTTCGGTTAAACTGGTCTTTTATGAAAAGTTTTACAATTACGTTTCCTCATATTACTTTCAATAATTGGATAAACCTGGAATTTAAGAAGACAAACTCAAATCACTAGTAGATTATAAACTCCATGAAGCCAGAAACCATTTCCTGCCATAACCATCATTGTATTTACAACATCCTACACGATTTTTGACACATTTTGAAGCCAAAATAGTACTATTTATGTGGTAGATGATTATATAATGCATGTTTAGACAGTAATATATATATATATATAATGTTGTACAATCAATCAGTGAAGCAAAGCTTGCATGCTTTGGGTGCGGTTAACCTGTCACAATTAGAAAACTCTTTCTTTTGTTGTTTGTCCATTTGGGGTTTTACCAGATACACTTGGATAGTGACCTAGGCAACAGACAGAAAGGGTTTGAAGTTATTTTTTTTCGGTGAGAATGCAACAGATCTAAACTCAGGAGAATAAATGTTCATAAAAGAAAAAAAATATGGCTTAATAATACAAGGGAAGAAAAGTGGGAAATGGCTTTTTTATTATATTTAGATATCTAGTGATACCTCATACTTACATACTTAGTGATTTCTCATATTTGCTTATGTACTCCATTGGGGGTATATAAACAAATTTAAAAAGTATGATAATACTTTCACCTAAGAAATATTTTAAATGGTAGGTATTCTATTCTATTTTATTATTTTTTTTGTATTTAGTACAGGGTCTACAGGGTCTCACTACACAGATAGGACTCATAGTGATCCTCCAGTTTTCAACCTCTCAAGTGCTGGGATTACAGCACGCCCAGTCTCAATTGCCATCTCAGTATGCCCCAGGGGCAGGGCCAGCATAGAATGCCTGGGACTGAACCCCAGTCCCTGTGTCTGCCTAAGCAGGCACTTGAATCCACTGAGCTATCTGGCTGGCTCTAATGGTAGGTATTTTACAAAGAAGAAATGAAAACAAGTTTTACTCTCATGTATTTCCTTTGGGAGGAACACATACAATGTTGTGAGTATTACATACAATCAGCTTTTGCCTGTTAACTTCAGCAGTTGTCATGAACAGAGAAATGTTATCTTCAGGAAGAGAGGTTCTGGCACACCGTAAACATGAGAGATGGGAGGGAGAGGGACAAAACTGTCATAGAAAGCCTTTTGTTTTCTTTTTCTTTCTTTTTTGTTGTACCAAGGATTGCACTTTTAACCTTGCACTCACCAGGCAGGTGCTAAGGGCTGAGCTATCTCCCCAGCTCATATGAAGTCTTTTAAAGCCAGCCATCCTTGGTTGGGACTCTGGGTTCTGGACTCAAGATATCTAGTACAGCAACATGGACATGTGCATAAAATGCATGTATAGCACAAGTGGGTGGTTCCACGTGACCTCTGGCTAATGTGGTGGGACTGTGTAAGGAAACTGTAAAAAAAAAAAAAAAAAAAAAAGCCAGGTGTGGTGGAGCATGCCTGTCATTCCAGCATTGGGGTTTCTGAGGCAGGAGGATCTCTGTGTGTTGAAGGCCAGCCTGGGCTACAAAGTGAGTTCAAGGGCCAGCCTGAATTACATAGTGAAACTCTGTCTCAAAAAAAAGAAAAGAAAAGAAAAGAAAAAGATCAAAAAGGGCTGATGATATAGATCAGTGGTGCCCACTTCTGGGCATGCTAAACAGGCAACCAAGTCTGGTTGTGGTGGCGCGCACCTGTAATCCTAGCACTGAAAACAGGAGGATCGCTACGAGCCTGAGCTGCATAGTGAGACCCTGTACCAAATACATGAATTTAAAATAAAATACAGATAAAAAAAAATCAAGAACAAGGTGGATCTATCAAGGCTGCACCCCACCTTCATCAGGTCTGAGGGAGCAGTCTATTGCAGATCCAGGCAACAAAGAAGTCTGTCTTTAGAGAAGGTTCAAACAATAATAAAACTAATTAGAAGTTGGTCTGCTTTTCATTTTCATTGCGGCCAGCAAGTCCAAACATTCTCAGTAGGAAAAACTCCCCTTGGAAGAAATATTTTGTTGGCTTAAGATCTAAGCAAGTAGAGCAGTTTCTGTTGTGTTTTAATTACATATGTGTACACTCCAAATTAGCTTTTTAAAAGAACTTCTTCTTCAGTGAACGTTGTATTCCACATGAAAGTTAATCTAGAGAACTGCCAGATGTGAAGTCTCCTCAGATGCAGATGGCTCATCCACATGTATTGGTTTCAAGAATGTGTTTGCAATAATTCAGAATCCTGGAGGCTTTCTTCCGCCACAGTTTCTGTATATTCCTGTGTAGCTTTTAAGTAATGATTGTGAATACAGTTAAACAGAAGTTTCTTTAATTCTGTCTTTTATATGAAAAACTTTAGAATGTGTAGATACAAGGCACAAAGGCAGAAACTGTAACGTTAACCAGTCATCGCTGAGACTACTGGACTGATTCATTTTTCCTTTCTAAAGCATCGTGAGGAAACAAGAACATTTTTTTTTTATTTTGTTAATGTCTATTTATTTGCCTCTGGTATAATTGGAAGATGACACTTAATAAACAATGTATTTTCACTGTACTTTTGGCCACTATTGTAGTTTTATTTCATAGTTGAACTAAAAATAATTTTGTCATATAGAGGAGGGGGCTGTTGAAAAATTATATTTCCTGGGTTTCAAATATGATAGAAATGTCATGGCCAGAGCCCCTGAGACCGGCCAGAGACAGCGTGGCCGACTCCGCCATCTTGCTCCATCCCGCCTATCACGGCCCAGCCCCTGGGACCGGCCAGAGACAGCGCGGCCGACTCCGCCATCCTGCTCCATCCCGTCCGTGCCTGCCCAGCCCCAGAGACCAGCCTGAGACAGTGGCTGACTCCAGCGGCCTCCTGGATCCCGCACCAAGCTCTCCCAGCGAGAGCGAATTTATAGGACTCACCAGGCTTCCCAGATCAGTGAGAGGGTGGTGAGTCTGAGGGAGAGCCTTTGGCTTCTTCCCACACGTGCTTCGCGGATCCCTGTCCCCAACCCCTCCAAGCCAGTGACTGGCCTGAAACCTCAGGTCCCACTCACCAACACCTCCCCGGATCCCCTGACCTAAAGCCCACTGATTGAGTGGGAATTTCCCCGACTCTCTGGGCATCAAAGGTCAGTGAGTGTAGAACCTCAGGCCCGTCGTGCCTGAGATACATTTCCCAGGGATTAAGCTGCCCG
>PVKA01041828.1:0-17825 GCA_004027165.1 Ctenomys sociabilis
AAAAAATAAGATAAGTAAGCAGCTACACTCTTAATTCACTGATAAGAGATATCTGCTAAAATAATATCTGTAAATATAATATCATGTATGCACCTTGTACAATACCAAAACATTATGAAAACAGTTTGCAATGTATTAATTCATCGAATCTGTATGGTTAAGGTGTCTTGAAACTGTCTGATTGACATTTGTATTTCAATAAAATAAAAATAAATGAAAAAAAATCAACTTGAGGTGGATAACTTCACTTGTGGCTTGTGCTTTAGGGGAAGACAGCCTTGAGTTTCAGTGCTGGTTCTTCCACAATAAATTTGGAGATACTTTGATGTTGTATAACCACTTCCAGTCTCAAGATCATCTTTTGCGAAGTCTGCTGACCCTCGCTGGGCATCCTGGTTCTGTGAGTCTGAGGGACAGCCTTTGCCTTCCTCCTGTACACTCTGCAACATCCAGAGCCTCAGGCCTCAAGACATCCCAGCCAGAGACCTGCCTGAGACACCCCATACAGACCTGCCTGGCAACTCCCTGGAGCCACTGTCCCCAAGCCCGCCATTGGAGCGAGAAATTTTGGTGACTCTCCCGTCACTAGATCTACACCCACCTGGCCTGGGTAGTGTCAGGGACAGTTTCTGTGCCACCTAGTGCTCCAATGACCAGGGAGCCAACAGAAGGAAACCACAGGAGCTGCAGCAAAAAAGAACTGAACACAAAAGTTAGGTGAAGGCCAGGCATAACTGGATAATCTCAAACTTAAAAGACTGGCACCCAAATCTCATTATGTGCTAAGGTTATAGCTGCACCAAAGCTCTGCACCAAAGGTCAGAGGTCTATGTTATTCAAAATGAGAAAGACAAGGAAAAAAATACAATCTCAGGCCTCGAGTCGACCAAGAAGTGCAGAGTACACTAGCTCAGCGGAAATGAATGAATTAACAGAGATGGAAACAAAGGAACAACAGCAAAAAGGTATAGAGGAACTCAGACCAGAATTAATGCCTGAAAGAAAAAAAGAAATATTTCAATGCATAGCATCCGAAGTATTGAATAAAATCCAGAAATATATGGGGGAAACTCAATGCTTACCCAGAACAAGTACAGAGAACACTATTCCAGCTGAAACATATGAATTAACGGCATTAGAAGCAAAGAAACAACAGCAGAAAGATCATGAGGCCCTCAAAAAGAAAATAATTTCTGAAATAAAAAAGAATTCTTTGAAATCATAGCATCTGAAGTACAGAAACACTTCCAGAAATATACAGAGGAAACCCAACTTGGAAGAAACTCTGCAGAAAAAGAATTAATAGCTACCTCTAAAGAAGACATTGGTAAAAAATAGAGGAGATCAGAAATATGATGGATTACTTGAATGAGCAATACAGAAAAGAAATAGAATGCATGAATGAGAGTAAAAGAGATGGAAGAACTAAAAATATCAATCATGAGTCTACAAAACCATTTGAAGGAAAGTGAAGACAGTTTCAGATCTTGAGGACGCTGGTGCAACTAGTGAAAAGGTGAGAAAAGATCTCTTAAAAAAGAGAATGCATGAAAAAATAATCTGTCACCTGTAAGATGATGCCAGGATGAACAATGTGAGATTAAATGGCATCAATGATAATGAAGTAGTCAATACAAATGATATAAAAAGAATATGGGCAGAACTAATTGCAGAAAATTTCCCAAACATGAGGGAACAATTCAACATTCAGGTCACCGAAGTATAGAGAGAACCAAATAACTTCAACCCAAGTAAAAACACACCGAGACATATAGTAGTTAAGATCCCAGAAATCCAACACAAAAATAATATACTGAAAGCTGCTAGACAGAAGCAGATCACATTCAAAGGAAAACCCAACAGAATTTCAGCGGACTTCTCTACACAAACAATGAAGGCTACGAGAGCATGGAGCAGAGTTCTTCAAGTTCCAGCCCAGACTATTATACCCTGAAAAACTCTCTTTCAAGTTAGATGGAGAAGTGAAATACTTCCACAACAAAGAACAACTAAAGAATTTCATGATGACAAAGTCATCCCTTCACAGGCTGCTGAAAGATGTTCAAGAGAGAGACCACAATGACCAGAACTCCATGAATGAGAATGGAAGGAACCCACTAAACAGGACAGTCAATTAAACACAGGTTACAAAGGAGTAAACAATACCAGGTAAATATCAGGACAAACGTAAGTCAGCACATTTCAATTATAACCATGAATGTAAACGGACTCAATTCCCCAATTAAGAGAAATAGACTAGCACAGTGCATTAGGAAACAAAATCCAACAACATGCTGTATACAAGAAACACATTTAACTCAAAAGGACATTCATAGGCTCAAAGTCAAAGGGTGGAAAACAATACTACATGCCCTAGCACCCCAGATAAAAGCATGAGTAACAATTCTGTTCTCAGACAGTCTCAACTTCAAACCAAAAAGGATCAAACGATACAAAGAAGGCCACTATACGTTGGTCAGGGGAAACAATCAAGAGCAATAGGTATCACTCATAAATATATATGCACCAAACACAGGAGCACCCAACTATGTAAGACAAATTTTAATGTACATGAAAAACCTAATATCTAAGGCCACAACCTTAACAGGAGACCTTAACACACCCTTACCTCAAAAATATAGGTCAACCAGACCAAAAATTAGCAAAGGGGTAGCAGAACTTAACCAGATCTTGGAACAAATGGACCTAGTGTACATACACAGAGTGTGCCACCCAACCACAGCTGAATGCACTTTTTTTTTTTTTTTTTTTTTTTGCGGAACTGGGGATTGAACTCAGGCCCTTGTGCTTGCCAGGGAAGTGCTTATTCCACTGAGCCATCTCCCCAGTCCCCATGAATACACATTTTTCTCATCAGCACACAGATCACTTTCCAAAATAGACCACATACTAGTACAGAGGTCATGTGTAAGTATATTAAAAAAACAGAAATTATCCCATGCATATTATCTGACCACAGTGCAATGAAACTAGAACTGACAAAAGAAACGAGAAAAAAAAACGCTAAATGCATGGAAATTAAACAACACCATACTCAGCAATAAATGGGTCACAGAAGAAATTTAAAAAGTAATTCAGCAATATCAACAATTCAATGAAAATTCAAGCACGACTTACCGGAATTTATGGGATGCAACGAAAGCAATTCTTAGAGGGAAAATCATAGCTATGAACTCACACATTAGGAAAATAGAATGGGAACAAATAAACACCCTAATGTTGCACCTGCAACATCTAGAAAAAGAAGAGCAAACGAAATGCAGAGTGCAAAGATGGAAAAAAAATCATAAAGATTAAAGCAGAAATTAATTTAATTGAGATGAAGAAAACAGTCCAAAGAATCCACAAAACAAAAAGTTGGTTCTTTGAAAGACTAAATAAAGTTGATAGGCCTCTAGCCACCCTCATCAAAAAGAGGGAAGAAAAAATTTAAGTATAAGCAATAAGGAATGAAAAGGGAGAAATCACCACAGACAAAGTGGAAATTCAGAAGATTATCAAAAGTTATTTCGAGAATCTCTATGTTCACAGAATAGAAGATACAGAAGAAATGAACAGATTCCTCGAAAGTTACAAATTACCAAAACTGAACCAAGAAGATATAGTAATTCTAAATAGACCAACAGCAGCCAATGAAATATGAACCGTAAAAAAAGTCCACCAACAAAGAAATGTCTAGGTCCTGATGGATTCACAGCTGAATTCTACAAGAAATTGATAGATATAGTCTATACACTCCTCAAACTCTTCAGTGAAATTTAAAAGGAAGCAGTCCTCTCAAAATCATTTCTGGAGGCAAGTATTATACTGATTCCAAAACCAGGGAAACCCCAACTAAAAAGGAAAGCTACAGGCCAATCTCCCTTATGAACATAGATGCAAAAATCATAAATAAAATCCTAGCAAATACAATACAGCAAATCATCAAGAAGATCATACACCATGACCAGGTAAGATTCATCTCAGGGATGCAAGGATGGTTCAATATTCAAAAATCTATAAATGCAATACACTATGTTAATAGACTGAAATCAAAAATCCACATGATCATCTCAATTGATGCAGAAAAAGCTTTTGACAAAGTCCAACACTCATTCATGTTCAAAGTCCTACAGAAATTTGGAACAGATGGACTCTACCTTAACTTGATCAAAGCCATCTATGACAACCCAAAAGCTAATATAATGCTAAGTAGCGAAAAACCGAAATCTTTTACTCTTAAATCAGGTACAAAACAAGGATGCCGTCTATCCCCCCTCATATTCAATATAGTTTTGGAATCATTAGCAACAGACATTAGAAAAGAGGGAGAAATAAAAGAAACAAGAATAGGTAAAGAAGAAGTTAAATTATCACTATTTGCAGATGACATGATACTTTATTTGGAAGACCCAAAGTATTCCACCAAGAAACTACTAGAATTGATATGGAAATTCAGTAACATAGCAGAATGCTAAGTCAATTCTCAAAAGTCAATAGCATTTCTCTACACAGATAACAAACACAGTGAGAGGGAAACAATAGAAACATTACCATTTACAATAATACCATGGAAAATGAAATACCATGGAATTCACTTAACCAAGGAAGTCAAAGATCTTTTCACAGAAAATTACAACACCCTAAAAATAGAGATTATAGAGGATTTCAGAAAATGAAAAGCTATTCCATGCTGCTGGATAGGAAGAATCAACATGGTGAAGATGGTCATACTCCCAAAGTTGATGCACAGATGTAATGTAATCTCTGTCAAACTGACACCACCATACTTCCCAGACCTAGAGAAATTGTTCCTAAAATTTACTTGGAACTGGAAAAGACCTAGAATAGCAAAGGTAATCTTAGCCAATAAAGCCAAGGCAGGAGGCATCACACTTCCTGCTTTGAAATTATACTACAAAGCCACTGTGTTAAAATCAACATGGTATTGGCAACAAAATAGACCTGAAGATCAATGGCATACATTAGGAGATGCAAAGTCATCTATGAACACACTCAGCCATCTGATCTTCGACAAAGAGGTCAAACAAGTTCAGTTGAAGAAAGATAGCCTCTTTAACAAATGGTGCTGGAAAACATGGATGTCGAAAACTAAAACTTGACCCAGCTCTATCACCATGCACTAAGTTAAAGTCAAAATGGATTAAAGATCTAAACATTAAGAGAGATAATTGTGTCTATCTCACAATGTATTTGTATCATTAAATGAGATCACATGTGTACAATTTCTTAGTAAATATTAGAGGTATGGTACAGTGTAATGGCTATGGGGGGGTCAAATTCTTGCCCTATGACACCCTAGAGTTCACTGAGACAGAAATTGTCCAAGCTGTTTTATCCCCTGACCATTCTGGTTCCTTTCAATTGTGGAAAGGAAAGTAGACACCCCCCCACCTCCTGAGGCCAGCATCTATACATTCATTCAGACCCATAAGCCAGTTTTCTGGCAGAGTTATTACTTTACAGTCCATTCATCTGGGATGAATGAGGGGGGATTTGCCTTCTCAGTATGAGAAAGTTGGAGAAGCAGCTTATTTTTAAAAGAAAGAATCCTGTTGTTTATAGATGCATTTTTTGCCCAATAACACTGTTTCAGTTGTTAAATCCTTGAATTTTTTTCAATCTGGTTGATAAGTAGTTACTTCTCTAAAACTGCACACTTACCCCTTTTTCCAATCTGTCCCCACTTATCCTGCCCTGCTTTATATGTACTGCTTTCTAATAACTAAAATGTTAATGCCTGGCTCAGCAGTGGGCTATGGGATCATCCTCTAGGGCTAAGGCATTCTGCATTCATGTTGGTCACTGCAGAACAAAATAGGTGATACTCTCCTTTGACTGTCTCAACTGTATTAACCTTGAAGGGATGTTCTAGCAGGGAATTAACCCATAATTTTTCAGTTGCTTCGACATGCACACCTGATACCTAGTGTTAGCAAACACTCCATAAACATGGCCACGTCTAACACTGTGTCTTGGTTTCTTTATTCCTATGACACAAAAGATTCTCTTTGTAATTATTCCAAGATTTTGTCAAGGAAAGAAAACAGTGATGTTAACCAGATACAAAGTTATAACATTACAGAATTTTCATCCTGACCCTAGTTTGAAGAGAAATGTAAGAAAGACCATTCCATAAAGGGGATGGGAGGAGCCATTCAGTGAGCTTTCAAAAGCAAAGTCTAGACTAGAGCTGGCATAATGAAGAAGCAGTGTTCTACAGTAAATGTAATGCAAACGAGTAAAATTTGATGGAATCTCTAAGCAGCAATAGTAACATTTTAATAGACAAAATTATAAATGAATGCATTCCTCACATCCTAGCCATTCTAGGAGAGGCCAGCTGACTGGCTGTCTCTCTGTTATTTCCCACAAGAACACCCAACACACTGTGTGTGTAGACTCAAAATAATGTCATAAAGCTAATCATGCCCCAATGCATACTTTTCCCCATCAATATTCAGCTTGCCTTTGCATTCCCAAGGAAGCTCAACAAGAAAACTAGGCACAAGAAAGTTCCTTAATGTCTCAGAGCCCTGACGAATTCTATCAGTAAGACAGAGCAATTGTACTTATCCGTCATGATGGTTGTGAGGCTTAAAACAAGACTTGCTGCTGTCTCTTACAGACATGCTTTCTGAGAGAAGCTCATATTCATTTCTTTGCCACTGAATTCTGTTTCTAACACTCCACTTTTCCAAGGTATCAACACTTCTTTGTGTTAGATCTAAAGATCATTCTTTCTGTTGTTTATTCATTCTTTCTCTGCCTTGTGATTAAAGAGGAGGGATAGAAAAGCAGATGGTATTGTTTTATTCATTGTATAGATGAGGAAACTGAGGCACAGCAAGTTTAGGAAATTAACTCTGGGTCTAAGAGGTATCCAGGGTAGCACAATTTTTTTTGCCTTTTTGAGACAGGGTCTCACTGTGCAGTTCAGGCTGGCCTTAAGCTCACTTTGTAGCTCAGGCTGGTCTCGAACTCACAACAATCCTCCTGCCTCAGCCTCCCTAGTGCTGGAATTACAGGCATGCGCCACCACGCCCGGCTTTAGGGTAGCACAATTTACAAACGACAGAGACAGAATTACATTGTAGGGCAACACTTTATGGATAACTATTTTTTGCCTCATATACTGGCTCCTTTTTATTGTTGGAGTGTCCTAGTTTTCCAATTCTTGAAACCTCATTATCAGCAATGCTTCCCATCATTGTATATGTATGTTGATCATCCGATCAGGAAGTAGAATCCTTCTCTCCTTTTTCATGATCTGCACTGGCCTTATAAATTAGAATGTGGTTGAATGCGGTAAAACTGTAATATGCCAGTTTGGAGACTATGCCTCAAGAAACCCAGAAGCTTCTCCTTTGGCTTTCTTGATAGCCAACTCTCACACATGACCCTTGAGCTATATGAGTAAATGATGAGAGATCATGTGAAAGAGAACCAAGGTACCTCACACCATAACCAGCACTGAGGCTTCAGCTATACATACAACAGCTGCATATTTAGCAGTAGATAATTATAGCTACACAAATCATGCGAAACTCATGGAATTTTGAAAAACAATAACTCCTAGTTGCCTTAATTCACTAAATAGGGTTGTCTGTTGACACAGCAAAAACAGACAATTGAAAACATGCCATCAAAGTGTTGACGACTTCCAAATTTATATTTCTAGCTCCAACCTGTCTCTTGAAATTGATACCCATATTCCTTTTTCATTCTGTCAGTGCTGGGGATCAAATCCAGACCTTGTACATGCTAGATAAGTTCTCTAACATTGAGTGTGTATTTCCACTCCCAAGCTTATGTATCCAACTGCTCACTAGATGCCTACCAGATTACACATTCAGTTTAAAAATTGGTAACAGCTTTATTGAGATATAATCACATATGATGAAATCCAACTATTTACAATGTATAGCTCAATAGTTTTTAGTGTATTAATAGAAGATAGCATAGACTGTTGATTTCCATATCAACACTCAAAAAGCATTGATCACCATCTCATATTATATCTTATAGCTCATTGTCTATGTATTTGTTGCTTGTTACTCCTATAGTGAAAGCTATGGAAATACTCCAGATTTTCAAGAGAATATCTAGCAAGGAAGATAATTGAAAATGGAGGTTGACATCCCTCTGGAAATGCTAGCAGGTTTGTACCAAAACTACACTTCTTCTGTCAAGCTACTCCTAGGCAATAATTGAGCATGACCTGTGTACAAGTGTCATCCCATTCTTGAGGGATTCCTTGCAGTGATCTCTGAGGCTTGGGTATTCACCCCTGAGCTAGCCAAAAGATTTTTAGAACTGTGTTAAAGTTGAAGAATCTTTCTGCTCAGTTTTCTTTATCAATCTCCTTCCACATATGGGAAGCCTCTCTAGACCTTGTGATTTGGAGGAATCTATATGTGTAATCCCAGGACAAAGTTATTGGAATTCTGATAAGTAATTCCAATATACCACTTGAAGTGCAATCCACTCCAAAAATGAAGACACTAAGGTATTTTTGTAGTGTTGAGAGCAACGGGGGTTTTAAGTCCAGCTAGAACAACAGAACAAAAAGCCTTGCCCCAGAACCTGACCTGGGTGTTATTTATTTGTGAAGAGGAGAGTGGGACAGAGATAAGTGATAGAGAAAGATGGGAAGTTCATGAGTGCTGTGAGCTTTGCTAGGTAGGAGGTGACTGTTCTGCCAAAAAATAAAGAACTAGCTCATCTGTGACATGCAGAAAGATATTCAGAAAGAATAGTCTGCATAACACAGTTTGAGGGAGTACCTTATGTAAGAATCAGTCCTTTGGCTCTGATATGTAATCTTTATTACCTGAGACATCATAAATTCTTTCTAGAGACTCTGTCTTAGCTAATAGCTACATGATATCACTTTGGCCGACCTCACTCATACTACTTGGGAGGCATAGGCCAGGCATCACTGACCTGGTGTAGCTTTAAAGACTACACACCAACACGTCTAGTAGATCGATTTGCATTACTTAAAGCCAATTAAGGGCATAAAGAAATACCCTAGGCAGCTCTGTGCCTATCAGTACATGGAAGTGTGGTCAAATACTCTTCTTTCAAGGTAAGCTGTCCAGGTGGTCCTCCACATCCACACAAATGAAAACTGCATAGGAATCTAAAGTCGTTCCCTGCTTACAAGTGCTTAATCACTTTCAAAATATGAACATTTTCTCCACCAAATGTGCTACAGTCTAAACCTACATTGGTGTCTGCTTCTTGAAAGATCCAGAGGGACCTACCTATTATGTGTTCTAGTGAAGTGACACAGGGGTTACTGCTAGGACTGATCACTGCACCAATAGAAACCCAGGGACGAGGGCCTCAATGTCAAGAGGGAGTGATAAAGTCAGCAGGTGACAGCAGTGAATGTTATTTTATGCCAAAAAAGTAGCTGGAAACCCTGTATACATTGTATGCCAGTCCAGAAGTTAGGTTGGATGAGGCATTCTGAAGCAAAGACCAAAAGAGGAAAGCAGAGTCTGGTGGTGCTCCAATTTCTAGAAGGACCTGTAAGTTTCCCGATTCTGTTTACTCTACTCAATAGTATGAGAGCTGCCCATATTAGAACAGTAAGAGTGTGGGCCAGGGAGATGGCTCAGTTGAATAAGTGCTTCCCTGGCAAGTGCAAGGGCCTGAGTTCAATCCCTGGTTCTGCCAAAAAAAAAAAAAAAAAAAAAAAAAAGCCTTCTGAAATGAGGTGTGCTATAGAACAGTAAGAAATGTCACTGATTTCTCCAGCAAGCTTTTCTCAAGAGTATATATCTGTTATATACTCTTGTGTGTTCTCACATGGAATTTCAATGCCTTTATACTGCACATCGAACTGGCACTGTGTAACATAAAGATAAATGTAACATTTGTATCAATTATTTAACATTTCAATTTAAAAAATGACATTAAATGGCAAAAGAAAAAACAAGAGAAAAACACCCTGACTAGGTGAGAGATTGAAAAGCAAGGTAAATCAGCTTACATTTGCACCTTGGGGGGAAGTTGGCTGCTCATGTTGAACAAAGGTGCCTCTGCTTTTCTTCTGCTCTGAGCCCTGGTAGTCATGTAGCTTTGGTTCTGCAGCCCCTTCTGAAAGTTGATGATCTCAGGTAGCTGGAGCTAAGTACATTCAACACCTGTTTAGGTGTGTGGCATTTGGACTGCCTCCCTTGTTCCTTCTAGTTCCCATCCTTTATCACAGCATTCCTCCAGGTGGTTGTACACATTGAGGGGAGGATAGCAACTTCAGTCACATAACAGATGTGTTCTCAAGTGCTAATCTGGGAAGACACCTGGCTGCCACCTTTTATTCACTCCATAGGTGTGAATAAATAGTGAAATCCATGGATCCTCAAGTCCTTAGTGTAATATGGTGCAGTATTTCTGTATAATCTGTGGTTGTCCCCTACACCTTACAGCATCGTTATACAACTTGTACTACCTAATTCAATACAAGTGCTGGGTACACGATTGTTAGACTATATTGTTTAGAGAGTAGTAATGTGGAAAAGCATCTGAGTGTTCAGTACGGATTCTGCCATCATAAGCCTAACTAAATTTTCTATGTGGTAAGTCAGATCCACACACTGTATCCATGGATAATGAGGGTAACAGATTCTGAGTTGATCACACGAGCAACCCGTGAAGATCTTCCATGATGGTGCATGACACTGTTACAATTGTTGGCTTCCTTCCCCTTTCCTGGCCTTCTGTGACTTTCTCATTATTCACAACTCTGCATCGTATCTTTCTTCATTGTTTATAATTATGAGATCTTCCTGAACAGGCCTGCTGTTTGGGAGGGGAAACAGGCTTCTCTGTCCTCTACCACTCTCTAGGGAACAGTAGTGGCCATCAGGAGCCAGTCTGCCTTGCCCAGCCCACCCATGGTTGCTGGAGAGAGATATGGATGTGCTCCTCCTGAGCCCTAGGCTCTCTAAGAGGACACCACTCTCCCTCTCTGTTCCCTTTCCTATTATTTTTTTGGACCTGGGGGTTGAAACTGAGACTTTCACACAGAGATACATCTCAAACCCTTTTATATTTTTTATTTGTGGTAGGATGCGGCTGAGTTGCCAAGGCTCGGCTCAGACTTGCCATGCTCCTGCCTCAGATTTCCAGAGTGCTGGGATTATAGGCATAGACTACCAAAAATAATAGAAAACCTTTACATTTTTATGCATATATGTAGTATATAAACTATTCACCACACCAAAGACATACACATCTTTAGTTTCGACAAAACCACTCTGGGTCTATATAGAGAGAAGTTTTTAGGTGAATTTTTAAGGCAGTGAATTTAAATGGGTAAGTTGAAAGACCTGGCTATGGTCCTATAATAGTTTTTTTTATTCTTATTTTTTATTAATGCATTATGACAATCTAATTCCACAAAACATTGAAATTACAACTCTTTCCAGTTTCTAAGTGGAAGGTTATGCGCAGCTCCATATTCTAAACTATTACTTTTGAACCATATTGCAAATGTTTTACATTATAATAGATCAGCCTAGAATTGCAATGCAGACTCTCAAAATATAAAATGGAAGCATTTAAATAATTTTCACAACTTTTTTTTACTAACAATAGAAACTACTCTTATGGACAATTTACCTTTTGTTAAAATATACGAGGTTGCTGATATATTTTAAAATGTTAATCACTCTCCTGCTACAATGTTGTATATGGTTATATTTCTAAATTTCTATGCAAAAATGTGTAATTGTTTTGTCACATTTTATAGAGATTTAAAGTTTAGAATATCAACAATTATTGGAAAATATCTGATCCATTTTATGTCTAAGCCGTTTGACAGATAGTGATGTTGAGCTCAACTGCCTCTGTTATAGGAGAATAATATCATTAAGCTTCTCTTCTGGAGGGTTAATTACTTAAGTATGTAGACCAAAAATTAGAGAAAAAGAAGGGCTGCAAGGATAGCTAGTATTTTGGCCCTAGTCCTTCAATGTCAGTGAGGACTCAGGACATAGGAGAACCTGTACTGTAACATCCTGTAACTTAGTGGTGCCTCATATTTTCTGATCAAGGAGATTATGGGGCCACAGAGGAAAGTGATGAGAGAGAAAGTCACCTAGATAGTCACCTGGAAAGAAAATATTCTCTCAGGCTTTCATAGAGAGCAAATTGATCAGGCAATGGCCATGACTCATCCGCATGGCTGACATTGACAAAGGATCTACAAATTGCTGTACAGGGTTTCAGAGTAAATCCTAAGGGGATTTGATTGATGTTGTCAGATACAAAAGTTACATTTCTTATTATATAGGTCTTACTTCATTTGGTCTTAACCATCCAGTAGAAACGTATAAAAACAAGGTATAAAAAGTAAAGTCATATTAATAGCGAAATTTTGGCCCTAGCCTTTCCAGGTCAGTGAAGACTCAGGACATAGGAGAACCTGTACTGTAACATCATGTAACTCAGTTGTGTCCAATATTTCTGATCAAGGAAATCATGGGGCCATAGAGGAAAGTGATAAATGATGTATAGTGTGCCTAAGGAGAGTCATATTAAGAAGAAACATTCTCTCAGGCTTTCACAGACAGCAAATTGGCCAAGAAATGGCTGTGACTCATCTACATGGCTGACACTGATAAAGGATAAATCCTGAGGGGATTTGACTGACCTGATCAGATACAAAGGTTATGTGTCTTGTTATGTAGGTCTTGTTTTATCTTGGTCTTAACCACCCAGTAGAAAAGTATAAAAACGAATTACAAAAAGTAAAGCCATATTAATATGCTGAGCGGTAAAAGACTCAAGTCAAGAACTTCTGACATTGCCTGTCTTATGGAAAACCTATTACTATTATGGACTATTGGACTATATTGGAATATTTTTCTGAATTCACATACCTACAATATTTATATGACAACGGAATACCCTTCTCTGACAAAACTAAACAAAAAAGGGGATACAAATGCACGACCATTTTGTATCTGTATATTCAAAATAAGATACAAATGCAGCTACATTCTCTTAATTCAATGAATAGAAAGATTTGTTCTAATAGTGGTTGTGGACAGTATATCATGTCTGCATCTTGTACAATGAAGAACCACTAACATAATGATATGCAACACATTAATTATTGAAAGTGTCCTACTAATCGGTTTTGAAACTGTCTCATTGCTATTTGTTTCTCAATAAAATTATTTAAAAAAAGAAGAGAATAAAAGAAAAAAACCACAAAAAAGTAAAGTCATATTACTATGCTGAGCTGTAAAAGGCTCAAGTCAACAACTTCTGAAATTGCCAGTTCTACTGATAACCCATTACTATTATGGACTACTGCACTATATTAGGTTATTTTGCTGAATTCAAGCATCTACAATATTTGAATGGCAATGGAACAACTATCTCTGACAAAACAAAACAGAAAAAGAGGTATATAAATGAAGGACAATTTTGTAGTGAAAAGATATATATCTGTATATATAAAATAGGATAGATATACAGCAGATACACAGATGTAGTTTTTCTTTTCAATGAGAAGAAAGATTTATACTAATAGTACAAGATATCATGTCTGCATCTTGTACTCTTTTTTTGTTGTTGTTGTTGTTGTTGTTGGTGGTGGTGGTGGTGGAACCGGAGGTTGAACTCAGACCCTTGTGTCTGTCAGACAAGCAGTTATTCTACTGAGCCATCTCCCCGGCCCCTGCATCTTGTACTCTTAATAACTACTGTGAAGACACCAATATATAATGTATCAATTACTGTAACTGTCCTATTAACTTGTTTTGAAACTGTCTCATAGTGATTTCTTTCTCATTAAAATTAATGAAAACTAAAATATTAGTCTGTGAGTTTCATGGACCCTGGAATGGTTTCAACTAAAAATGATAAAAGGATTAATCATTACTTAGGTGACAACTAAAACTTCCCTTCACTTCAAAACACTAATCTATACTGCCTGTAAATTTGTTTTTCTATAAGAACTGTGTAACTTGCTGCTTTCAGTGGTATAAGGACAGTGATTACAGCGGGATCATCTATTATACAATTATATTAATATTTTAAATTAAATCAGAAGCATTTTACAAGTAAACATAAATACTGTGTGGTTTCAAAATAGGAATGTTATACCTAGACTTAATACTAAGCTCATAGATTTGGGTTTTCAAGGGAAATCAGATTTTTAAGTTAAAAATTTCAATCAATAAGTTAAAAGTTTCAATACTAAATGTTAGTATAAAAGATAATACAAATGACAGCTTGAGAACAATCTTGCACTGTTACTCAAAAGTTCATCTCTACAATGTATTAAACTGGCAGGGCATAGGTATTTTGAAATTTCATCTATGGAGCAGAGTGATATGCCTCTCTGTATTCATAGCTAACAATCACAATCACATAGGGAACTTACGACCTAAAGAATGGTTTATATATATATTTGAAACATAATAATTCTATGCCAACTGGAGCAATGAGCAACCACTGTCAAGGACAATTTTTCGAAATCCTGTAGGATAGTTGGATGACACAGATCTTATTTTTACCTGCTTCCCTTTGTTCATAGGTGTATTTAAACACTTTCCATCATCTCCATCTACAGAATATAACCAAGCTATAAAGAAAGTAGATCTTCATTTTTTGCCAGTATTGTTCCTATAATATGGAAACATTACATTCTAGCTGGACAGGAATTAGAGATCTATTTTCTGTCTATATAAGACTAACGTTTAAATCAAATCCAAGTTTACTTAAAGGAACATTGCCATATAACAAATATTCCTGTTCTATGCCTCCTATGATCTATTTCACACTGTAGAAAATCATATTTATGTGATCCACTATTCCAAGAGATCAATTTAAAAAGTTCAAACATTTTAAAAACACACCAGGCTTTTAAAGTCTTAAATAAAGCTTGAATTTTCTGTACACATTCCTGTCAAATGAAGTTCTTTGATGCATACTGTTTTTGTTCACTTGACTTGGATTGGCTATGAGACCAAGAGAAGGATCACTAGGAGCGTTATGATTTCCCTCCTAAGAGAAATATGATTTCGTTTCCCATGTCTACAAAAGGAAATGCTCCAGCTTTGAGAGTAGGTGCTCTTGCCTGGAGGTCTGTGGGGAGGCAGAGCACTGCTCCTATGACCATCATCTCCAGGATAATGATCCAAAGAGGCAGGTGGGCCACCATTTTGGCCTTTTTTTCACCACTGTTCAGCTCCTCTTTTATGCTTTGGGCATATACACCCTTTTCTCTGGCTCTCAGACAGCATAAGCTGCATCTCTGGCATCTTTAAAGTCGAAAGTAAAGCCAGCAGGATTTCAAGCAATTCACAGGCTTTGAGGTGGTCCACAATAGTGCCAAACTCATTCCAATTTAGTCTTATTACCATTGTTTCCAAGTGTAAGAGCACTTACATATACTTAACAGTGCCATGAGCAGAAATTATGAGCCGTCTCCAGAACTTGGGTGAGAAACAGGGAGACTTAATTTTAAATGCTTGGAAGAGTCTTTCTGAGCTTCTGCCTTACTTCTCTAGGCATTGTCATTTACCTGGTGTCTGTGAGTTGGCTTGCACTTAACTAGTTTTATGGACCTAGAAATCTTTCTGGCTTCTCTGAACTTGTTTTTTAAAACGAGATAATCTTGTTTTTTGTAGGTCTTATCATTGCAACAAGGACAAATCACATATTAAAAAACCCATGCTAAATATATTTTATCAATTTTTAAAAGTATTATGCAAGCACGAGACTGATTAAAAAGGTTTTTCACAGTATGAAAATCCAGGTCCATTTTTCCAACTGCTTTTCAAAAGTTTGAGTCTACCTTTTATATAATGATGCCCTCTGCTGTTATGTTGTACTATGCACCTCACACTAAACAAGAGCCTTGGTCTATGTCATCATTCTCCCTAAGACAATTAAGATGTGAAATGATTCTTGGAAATCATTTAAAGACAAGAGAACAAAAGCCTGCACAGAGATAATGAAATGCTTACAATTAGTAAAAATAAGACCAGAACTCAGGTTTCTTCACTCCAAGTTCAGAGTCCTTTATCAGAATGCAAATATAGAAGTATGAAAATACTATCAAATTTGACCTAAATGTTCAAACTTTATTATCTTAATAAATGCTTGCTCTTCCTCATAATTCATTATCCTTGTTAAAAGATTTATTAGTGGTGTCATCCCAGGCTTCCCAAACAAAAATCTCAATTCTCTGTTAATTCAGTCCTCCCCTTCTCACTAATTCTACCTTCCAAGTCTCTTTCAGCCTCTTCGCCAGTTAGATTGTCCTCATTTAGGCCTTTTTCTTTTCTAGCTTGTTTTATTTCAGTAGTTTCTTGAACGCTTAAGCAACTTCCCAGCTCACTTGTCTTTCATTTCTTCCTTCATCCCATAAATTCTTGCTTAGCATTCTTAAACTATTCCAGGCAGTTTGTTAGAGATAGATCATTAAAGGATAAAACAATCATAATCTGTGTTCTCAAAGAAACGAAAATCTGGTAGAGAGAGAGTAGATAAGTATGAAATCCTGATTTCTTCAAAATACTACCAAAGCAATATGCTGCTGAGACATAGATCAATTTATGTTCTCTGATATAAAGGATAGTACCTCCTTAATAGAGACTTAGTAGTATCTACAAGTAGCGAGGAAGAATTAGGGACATTCATGAGATTTTGAGGTGTAAAGGTAGATATTTCAACTGGAAGAACCTTGGTTAAGATAAAATGAGGATCGGGGGCTGGGGAGTTGGCTCAGTAGAATAAGTGCTTCCCTGGCAAGTGCAAGGGTCTGAGTTCAATCCCTGGTTCCGCCAAAAAAAAAAAAAAAAAAAGATAAAATGAGGATCATGATACAATGAGCTCAGATTGGGGAAACCCAGCAAGTGAGGCTTTTAAACACAGATCAATGCTTTGAATTAAATTATTGCCCAATGTTGTCTTTCGAGTTGATGATTTTCAGGATTATACAATAAAGTTCACTGCATCTTTCATTTTCTAAGCCAGAGTTTCTTGGAACAATAAAGTTATGTTGGTGAAGATTATAGAATGATGTACACAGTAGTTGTAAATGGTTTCACTTCTCACAAGTTAACTACATCAAGAGCTTAGAGACACGAAGAAGAACTACTCTGGGAAGATGGAAGAAGGGAGGGGCACCATTCCTGGATTCAGGCTTAGATAGAATAAAAAAGATTCCAGGATTCAAATGTCTTTTAAAAATTGAATAGCATGGGGCCAGGAAGATGGCTTAGTGGAATAAGTGCTTCCCTGGCAAGCGCAAGGGCCTGAATTTGATCCCTGGCTCCACAAAACAAAAAAAAAAAAAAAAGAAAAATTGAATAGCATTCCACTTATGAATGCATCACACTTTATTTATGCATTTATCAGTTGGTAGACATTTGGTTATTCCTACATCTTGGCCCTTCTAAGTAATATAAGTATGCATATGCATGTTTTTGTGATCATATGTTTTTATTTCATTTAGGCATATAGCTAGGTAAAATTGCTAGGTAACTCTCCATATATTGTATTGTAACTCTATGTAAGTTTCTTGCCAAACTGTTTTCCAGAGAGATTGAATCACTTTATATTTCTACCAATGGTGAAGACTGAAGTTTCTTTTTTTTTTTTTAGGTTGACTGCATCTCTTTTATATTGTGATACTTAGAAATTACGTTGTAAAGAAAAGTAACTTATATAATTTGTCACTTAATCAAAATTTTATAAAGTTATATATGATCCTCTTTTTTTTTTTTTTTTTTTTTTTTTTTTTTTTTTTTTTTTTTTTTTTTTTTTTT